>JAPMOB010228164.1:0-21940 GCA_029875015.1 Lepomis gibbosus
TGAGTTTTCAAACACTTAATTTCAACCTTTCAGAACTTTATTTTCAGTTTTGAATCCTGGCAGGATTCTAATCCCATACCGCTGGAGCTTCTGGGATGTAAACGATCCATCCTTGCAGTATTATGCAGTGTGTCTCCATGTACAGTGCATTGTGCCAAATTAAGTGGCATGATCTCTTAGGACACAATTGTGCTGAAAGTAAGGCTGTCGCTGTGAAGAAATTTTCCCCGCGGTAATATGTTGTGGCTCAACTATGTGGTATTATCACATTTTTCACCAATGAAGGAATTTGGTGCCATATAGCATAGTAAGAAGAGTGTCTGCGGATCTCACCTCACTGCACAGCGAGCCGCTAACAGCAGCTTTATGGTCTGAGCATGCTAGCTGCTGGGTGCTAGTCAATAACACTGCCAAGCAAACTTATTTTTGTCGTTTGTCAGTGTCTTTTTCACACATAATGTTAGCTGTATCATTACCTTCAGGACATGTCTATCAAGTCAGTTTACATACCACAGCAAGACACTCCGGTGCGGAGCTAACTAACCTCTGCGCTTTAGTAACGTTATATCTAAATTTCTACAGAAAGCAACAAGAAAAAACAGCTGCATGCATTCAATACACTGCGCCCATTAGTTAGTGAGCCTCGAATGAGGCTTACTGTTCAGTTTCTCTCGACTGTCCCTTAGGATCACAACGTTAGTCCAACATCGGAGAGCCTGCTAGCCGCATTAGCCAAATTAGCTGACCTGTAACATAAACAGTAAAACAACACAAAATACGGCAACACTTAAGAGCTTTCACGTTTGAAGTCACGTACAGTCCATGATGATCCGTCCTTGAACCGTTACAGAGAACTTTCAAAGCACTAATATATTACACTGGGGTTGTTGCTGTGCTTGCCATCCTCCGTGGTAGACTTGACCAATATCTCTAAAATTTTCGGCTATCGCGAAAGCCCTAGCTGAAAGCAAACTTTATTCAACACAACAAATTGTTTCTGTTCTTCTGTGTGTTAAACAGTTAAACAAACAAGACTGCATGTGGGAAAATAGTCAGGGGGTAATTAGGAGATTAAGGGCAAATATTACATTTCTGTGTGTGTGTGTGTGTGTGTGTGTGTGTGTGTGTGCCTTCAGGGCAGGGTAGTTGGAGTCTTAATTACCCTTCTCAGTCGTTAGAGACTTGATTGGTGTGATCCTGACTTCATCACACACACACACACACACACACACAGAAATCTAGTATTTGCCCGAGGAAATGATATTGATAACTGTTATAGTAATGGTGTCAGAGTTAGTGTCCACTCAATTTGATCACCTCAAGGCTCCATGTTTCTAATACAGAGCTGTGTGTGTGTGTTTGTGTGTGTGTGTGTGTGTGTTGGTCCAATCACTGGGGTTTCTAAGTTTGTGTGTGAATGGAGGTCGATCTGTTATTGACGTGTTCTTTGGCAGCGTGTGCGCACGTGTCTGTACACGGTGTGTGGTGGGGGGCTGGGACTGCTTTATTGGGATTCCAGCATTATTCACATGGACTCTTGTGTGTGTGTTATAGCTGTACTTTCTTTAGTTTTTACACGTTTTAAAAAGGTTATCAGCTTTTTAGTCTGTTCATGCTTTTGGAGACAGCTCCGGCCGAACAAAGCGCAAGGTCATCCTACAAAAAAAGTTGAACCTGGCACAACTTGCTGCAGTGCAATGTAACGATGTCCGGCAAGTTACTGTAGCTACTGCTACATTACAGTGTACCTCCACTGTTTACCTTGTGATTGCAGAGAAGTCGGATAAAAGTGGTGGTTGCTGTAATAATTCTAAAGAGTTCCAAAAAAAATCCAGTCTCATATTATTACAGTATGGTGTTTTAGCGTCTGATAAGCCTTCCAGTTCTTGCTTCTATGACTAAAACAAGCCTGTTTCATCACCTACCACAGTCTATAATTGTAACTTTCTGCCTGTCAGGCTATGCTTAGTTTAGTTCTTTGTGATCTTGTCTACCTTATCCACGCTGTGTTATCAGTTCAGTTCCTGTTTGTTTTGTTGCTACTCCTTGCATTTAGACTCCCTTTTGCTGTTCTGTTTAGTTTAGACTTAGTTAATAGTTTGCTTGCTGCCTTGGCAGTCAGCTGGTGTTCTGGTATTTTCCCTATTTCTGATCTGTTCCATGTTTAATTTTGTCCTGTTCCTGGGTGGTCCCGTCACTGTTAAACAGAATGGGGTAGTTCTCTTTGCGTCTGTTGCTCCTTGCTTACTTCTGTAGCCTGCAACAGCGTGCCGCATGTGACGATGTGTTGTTCTTCTGTGCATGCGGGTCACTTTCAGGCTGCGGACAGTTCACACTGATATGCGCCCCAATTTAAGCAACAATGTGAACTGTCAAACAAAAAAAAATCAGATCTGGGAACCAAATTGGAATTGAGCATCAAGGCCTGCAGTCTGAACGTAGCCTAGAATGTGATGCAACATTTGTTATGCCCCGCTAGTATTTCAATGGAATCCACTGCATTACACTTACCTTCAGGAGCCTCAGAGGGTTAGACCAGCAGGGTTATTACTTCAGAGAAAAGGGCTGATATCAATCTGAACACTAACATTCAGTATTAATGTAAACGTCACTGATGAATAAAACAGATCTGCTCTGCTGCAGGATTAGAAGTGTACCTGCATTGTAATGGCTGGGCACAATATATGACTCTAATGTGTCATTTACATATGTAGAATTACCAATTGACTTTTGCAACCCATTTCATTATGACAGATATTTGCGGCTGCTGCATATTTCTGCGTTCTGACAAATCAGCTTATACCATGAAGAATTGAACAATCTCAAAGATTTGCAGTCGTCCGGGGGAAAGGTCAGCTGTAAATTACTCTCATTACTTTCAGAGGATTGTTATCCTGCACGGTTATTTGAGGGAGCCGATGTATAGAATCGGCGGATTTGTATAATCCATGACAGCAGCAGTGGTATGACAGCTGTTCTGCAAGTTTAACACAAATCAAAATCAAATCTGCTTCCATTACGGTGAGCTTTCATTCAATCCAACAATATTGGTCAACAATCAAATTAATATGACTGAATAAATATTCATGCTCATGTTCAGCAACCTTTTCCAGACAGCCCATATGGAGATCCATTAAAGATGGAAACTCAATAAGGAAATGTTAATGCTGCAGCCTTTATTTAAATTAATGCAAACACCGCAAATGTATTTTTGCAGTACCTCAAGAAAACTTAAATTCTTTGAGAACAAAAAGAAGCGCACTGTTGTTTTTTAAAATTTCTTTCGTTAATTTTTTGTCTGTATTTCTGTTGTAATGTGTTCTGTCTGACTGATTCACGTGAACAACATGGCTTAAAGCTGACCTCTGTGCTTAAAAAAGTGCCTTAAAAACCCCAAACTCCAGTGCATCACCTCAACAGATATTTGTCTCTTATTTTGCTCTACACTTATTTAGATCTCTTCATGAGGCTCTTTTTGATTGACATCTCCATATCTCCTGTAGATTTTCTTCCACCTGCGTGAACAAACCTTAATCACTCTTGTTCATTGGTCACTTAAAAACGTGTCTCCAACATTTCAACTTCTCGTGACATTAAAACTGCAACATCTCTTTCCAAAACCAAACACTGTGAATAGTTTACTTATAAACTACTTAGTGGTCCTTTCAGCTACAAATCAACTTAGCTCAATACTCTGCCAGAGCTTCACTATTTTTAAATTATTATTTTTAATGTTAGATCTTGAGTCCAGTTACAGTTACTGGATGCATGTTTAGTGGTTAATGAGAAAATAAAAAAAATGTTCAAATATATTTTGAACTTCTTTATAAAATCCTGGATGTGCACCAAACACGTTAAAGTTTATCAAAGTGTAAAATCACCAGCTGCGTGGTCCCAGTACACTTTACAGAAAACAGAGACACATAGAATTTACAGAAAAAGAAGCACATAAGAAACACACATTTAAATAAAACAATAAAATAAACATTTATAAAACTAATAATAAAAACAATAAAATATAAAATAGACAATTAAAATGTATAAAAATTCACACAAAACAATACCCTAGCCCAAAACTATAAGCCTACTCACAAAATGCAGAAAAACCATCCCTAGCTAAAAGCTTTACTAAAAAGAAAAGACATGTATGAGCTTTTCCTTAGCCAGTGTTTGAATTTTCATCCATATTTTATTGAAATCCTTGAAGGACTTTTTGAGATATTCTGCGAACCAGCAAACAAAAAAACAGGAAAAATAAGTGACCTTCCTGGCAGAAGTGAATTTATTTGGTATTCATCCAACACTTCTACAGTTCACTGAAGGTCATCTGTGGAAAACAGATGATATCAGATAGAAATTGTTGAAATAGTTTCTCTCCAAACAGATGTATTTATTTTAGATTGCAAAGATGCGTGACAGTCACAGCTTAGTTTTCCAAGAACAAGAATGTGTTTGTTTGGTTTTTACATGCCTCCAGCTTTAAATGCCACTTCTATATATCTACAAAGTGGTTGTTTTAATACCACATATATTAAGTCATGAATACCAAACTTTTCCATCACATGACCTGGTCGTGAGGAGTCACTCTGTGCCTTCACTGCAGCATATTTTCCCCTATGAAAGGCCAGAACAGACTGTTCTTTGAGCTGTTTCATAATACATGATAAATGGTCATTATGCAGTCAAATGTGGATCTGGTGAAGGGGGCACATATCATGTATCATCCCCACAGCTGATTAATTGCTGTAGAGTGGTGTGGTTGCCCTGCGCCCAGCCTCTATCCTCCTGCAGCTGTGACTCACAGGCTCATTAAAGTGCTGCCACAACTGCTCAACTCCTGAACTTTAACTGCAGTCACGCTAACGTTTGGCTGGGTCCATGGCAAGGCGTTCACCGGGGGTGTTCACAGGGCTCTGGATAGCGTCTCTGCTCTGGGTCGACCTAATGCTGGGAGACGTCAACAGCTCTCCACCCTTATTTTATTATTCAGCACCATAGATACTGGCACACGGGGACATAAGGGTAACACTGGGAAAAGTGAAAATGTACATACTTAGTGTATTTGTTAAGTTCATCTCAAAACTCTATCCAAAGTCATACTGTTGGTAGGTGTTCACAGGGACAAGAGTAGTTAATTTACATCTTTTTCATTGTGTGCGTTGAGAGAGAAGTCAACTATGACTCACTGGGTGCTTTCAGATTCTGTGTCAATTTTTGCATTTTGAGTATGCTACAGCTCTGACTCAGGCTTCTAATTGGCTTCTCTTCCAAAGTGGAACAGAAGCAACGGCAGCTGAGGCTCAAACTGACAAAGAAGAAAAACAAGATTTCTCAAAAGTAAGTGGGGGAAACCCTGCAAGAACACAATTTCTCTGGTGTTCCTGTAAAACGCCAAAACAGATATTCAGTTTCCATTGCTAATTTATGCTGCAGGAAAAAAAGGGATAGATTCAAAGGAAAGATGCTGAATTTTAATGAGGGGTTGTGTTTCTATGTCCCCAGACTCTTTAGTTCCCCAACACTCTAACCTTAGAACTGGGAACCATAGAACCTTAGGAACATATGAATGATCCAGCCCTCATCACGTAATCCAGACATCCCATTGCAGTGTGTGTTCCGCCTTTAAAAAGACCTTCATGTGAGATATTTCCTGTGTTGTGCTATACCAACATGACATGTTGTCATGGTTGTGTCATGGAGTTTTCAGTGGTTCTTGTTTTGTTTTGTTTTGATAATCTTTCCTCTTGTGTCGATGTTCACTGACATCCTGTCTCCGTGTTTTCTCCTTCCCTGTGTTGTTTTGTAATTTTGTCATTTATTCTTCACTTCCTATTTTATCTAATTTCTGGTCACTTCACTTCCTTCCCTTGTCTTTTCCACTTGTGTAATTATTTGCCCCGCCCTGATTAATTCCACCTCCCTTGTATATTTAAGTCCGTGTTTTCCCCTTGTTTAGTGTAAGCTCATCTTCATATCTTGTCTGCCTTTCTCATGGGTTTTCTGCTGTGTTTTGATTTCTTGGACCTGATAGCCTGTACCTGCTTTGGATTTTGTTTCCCTTTGGACAGCTCACCTGTGTTCTACACCACGTAAACCTGCAACACTGTGGTGTAATTTTTAGGCTGAACAATTTGGTGGGAAAATGTATTTGCAATTTTTCTGCCAGATATTGCAATAACGATTCAATTTGTGATTGTATTTTTTTTTCAAGTTTAGCTAAAGTTCAGTATTAACTGCCAGTCTATTTTTGACGGAAGCAGCACAGAGCAGATGAACTGGGCAGGAAGTCAGACAGAGTACGGCATAGAGAATTCAGTCTACTTTCCAAATGTGCAGACTCCCAATCATATATCAACAATAAACAGTTAAAAAAGATTTAAAATAATAGTTGCGCTACATAGCTACCGTTGTAGAAGCAAAAAATCAAGGACAACTGAACAAATCAACAAAAGCTGAACAAGTCAGCAAAATCAGGCAGGCAAAACGCTCTTATTCTGAAATGCTCAATGTGGGATATGTAACCATTCAGACAGCGGAAGAAAACAACATCACCAACGTAGGGCAGGCTAAATACTCCGCTGCTGAAACACTTCAGGGCAAGTTGACTGGCAAGCAAGTCTGTCACACAAGCATTACAACGTAATTAATTTGTAACTCCATGACTGTTAAAAACGGGTCAAATGCGCTGTGTAATTAACCTACATTGTAATCTCGTCTTCATGATTAGCTAATCGCGTTCTTTCAAATCGCAATTTTGATTTGGAAATTATTAAGCGTTCATCACCGTAGCATTTATTGAATTCACCAAGAACTGTATCTGCTCTGTCTGGTTTTCTTGCATTTGGATCCAAATCCCTGTTTCATTCCTGTCTGCGCTTGGCAATCGTGACACACGTGGGGACAGTCCATTGGAGAGGTGTGGTGGAGTAGCCTTTATTGAGCTGAGCAAAAGCCCCTCAACACATTTGTGCATGTTACTGCAGCAGCTTGAGTTGCTTTTGATGGCCTCAGGCCTACCTTGGTTACACAATAAAAATTTCAAGGCACACCCATTTACTGTTTGCTTGAAAATGTCACACAGAGACTTTAAGATTATGATCACAGAAGAGATTTAGCAAACTTAATGGGGTGTTATACTTGGCTCCATCTGCCTGCACTGGACTAAACATTTTATTACCCCATAAAGTGAATTTTAATGAATGTAGTTATTGCGTATGACTTTTTATTTTTGTGCAGATCTCATGGCACATCAGAGTTTACTCGGCAGCAGCCCAGCTGATCGCCCCGAGGCTGCAAACCTTCCCTGTGAATGTTGATGTTAGCCTGATGTGAGCTGTTGTCTGGCTTCTGTTTTCTGACTTTATCACAACTAGAACCCACAAAGCCAGATCCCTGGGCACATCATGGCTCATTTACAGGCAAGCATTCTGAAATCCCAGCTCGACCTAGGTCATGGAGCGTTTTTGGCTGTGACCCAGGGTGAAACCACCTCCAGAAAGGTGCCGCTGATACACTACTCCCATTCGCATAACCTCTGACTCCACCACCCAACCATTCTTCACATGTTTGGTGAAGTGGAAGAATTAATAATCTTTTGGATGTGTTTGTGTAAGCCATGCTAACACTAATGGTTTCTCACTGAAATGGAGGCCATTAGCTCACTGGTGCAGGATGAGTGATGAATGCGACCCTTGTGATGAGTTCCTGAGCACCAGTCGACACAGATTACATTATCCCAGACAGGCTCATATGGTCAATCTGTCTTTTTCTCTCAAGGTCTCACCATCTCTCTCTCATCTACACCAGCACAATGCTTGTATTAGATTCATAACAGCAGCCGGGACAAGCAATTAGCCTCCACTAATGCTGGACAGTTCGATTCAACTCCACCATGTGTTTGCAGAGATGAAAAAAAACGATCAATAGTGCTTTTGGAGACACCGACATGACTTCATCACCCAGGGACATCTGAACCATGTGGAGGCGTATGCAACACAGAGCCAAGAACACTTCAACTGAATCCCCCAGGTTTCCTAATCAATGTAGACCTTTATTTAGAAAGACATTTCAGGAACCCTGACAGGCTGGGGTTGTCACGGTTAGTTATCTAATCAAATACTTTTATGCTTTACATTCATCAGTCAATATACTTTTTGAAAAAAATGCTCGATTGGGCAAAAAAAGCCAATTAAAAGTATTCAAAACAGCTGTTGTTTTCACTTTGAACAAGCTCTACCAGCATCAGAAACATAAAGGGCAACACACTATCAGGACATGCTGATAAACCACAGTTATGGGATGTCGTAGAGGTGTTGCCGTAGGGTAGCCCCGGATGTGTTGTTAGTGTAATTTTTGAAGAGGCAAATGTCAACTACAGCGTAAACTGCAGAATAGCTTCAAAACGTATGGATTGTTACATTACTATAGTACTATGTACTACGCTTAGCACAGAGAAATAAATTTAGACAACCTGTTCTCAGTCCCCGACTCGTCACATATGGACGCTTGGTCAAGACCCATCTGCGACAGTTTGTAATGCACTGGGGATCCTTATAGCATCATAGTTCAGCGCTGTGAGGGAAGCCCTGTAGCGTCAGTTTGTGACGGTAAAAGCAGGTATGTGATATTTAACAGAAAAGACTGAGTAAGGAGGTGGTTGCGGAGGATGGAGCCCAGACTTTAAACCAGGTCACCAGTGTTCGTGTCCCATGTGAAACAAAAAGTCAACATTATATATTTTTATTTAAGTTACCTAAACTGTAATTTGCCGAGTGGCATTAGTTAACTGACGTACGTAGTTATTTTAACCCAAACAGAGATCCTTTCCTAACCATAACAAAGTTGTTTTATTGCCTAAACCTAACCAAGTACTTTTTTTGCCTATACCTAACCAAATTGCAACGTTACACAACTTTAATAATGTGCCATTTCAAAATGGTGATGTTTCAAAACGCGGTTTTTAAAGTGTAACTGGATGTTACGTATTTATTTTTGCAAACTTTACCGGACATTAGATATTTGCTTTTAGCTAAGCATTGCTAACTTGACCATGGAGCCATAAATGTGCTCATTATGCTAACGAGGAACCAAGCGTCAAAATGTGACGAGTCGGGAGTGAGAATGTGTTGCTTTAGAATAAAGTTACTCCAAACATTGACAGTTATATTTGCTGTTTCAAACTTTCACTTTAAATTAAAACCACCTGGTGTACCAGCAGATTTAGTATCAGCTATGATCATCACTAATGAATTGATCCCACTAAGTGTGTATATCTAAAGTCCAAGATACCTTCTTCCTCTATGCCATACATTGCTTCCATTGTTGTCCAGAAACAATTAAAACAAATCAATAAGCCTCACTGTTGCACTGGGTTCCTTCATTACCATGAACCACACACTAGCCGTGTTTCCATCAACATTTTTTAATGCGCTTTTTTTTTTAGTGTCGCATTAGAAAAGGTTGATGAAACGGAAAAATTCGCGGGAAAAATAAGTTAATTTTGCAAAAAAGTTTTTACGCTGGCTTGAGGTGGTTTTTGCCTTTTGTCGAAAAAGAGTAAATGCGCTAAACGGGAGATGGAAACACTTTTTCTGGATAAGTTCTGACTTTGTAACTCACGACTGATCAGCTGTTTCTGCTGTCGGCGTCTTGCCCAGTTGTGCGGAGTTCTGCATATCTGCGAGAATTTCCTGCACCTTGTGGGCTGGTAACGCTCATTTGTGCTGAGAAAAGAGCTGGATGCAAATCTCGCCGCCTAAAACATCTGTTCTGCCGAATAATGCATTCACCTCTTAAAGGTCCTTTTCAGATCCATTACTCTGAACGCTGATCAAACAGGGTTATCGTTATCACCACATCTTTTTGCTGAATCTCAACGAATGCTAGGCTACTTCTACTGAGTGTAATATAATATTAATGACTCTAAACGTTCATAGAATGGGCTATATACTTAGAATCATTTATCGCCATTGATGAACCCCACAAAGGATATTTTAGCATTTAAAAGCATTATTTGGAGGTGCATGCAAAACTCGGCAAAACACCGGATATTCCTGTAACGTGCGGAGAGACGGCTGGTAAGACTTTGACCACTTGAAACACACTTCTGAGAATCTCTCTATTTTTCTAAGATGACCTGCCATCAGGTTCATGCAACTGGTTTTGTTTCTGGTTTGGAACCCACACGTGTTGTTTATTACAGCCATGTGTAACGTCAACTATTGCCGTAACTACGTTTGCCGTAGTCTGGTTTATTCGCTCAGATAACGCACAGATTTCAAACATTCAAGTACGCTTAAAATTCGCATTACAATCGGATGGAAACATGGCTACTGTCCTGTGGCCCCAAACAGTCGCTAGACTAATAAACGTGGATTCATCTGCTACTGAAAAATAGTTTTGAAAAAACTATTGGCCAGCTGTTTTCGGAAATTGCACAGCCTTTTAAAAAATGAATGCAAAAAGTAGCTATAAGAAATGTATGGGATTGTTGACATGACATTTTGGCCACTATTATCTAGTACAGTATACAAACATAGAGATATATTTCCAACTGGCTTCCTTCTACATATCACTTCAATAATGTATCATTAACAGTATGAGTGTGTGTAAAAAATACCCTTTCTATTTCCAGTGCTTATCAACCCTCTGTATAACACCAGAGGAAAATCCCCTGTGATTACTGGCAGCAACTCTTTTTAAAGCACTGGGTCTGAAACAGAAGGTGGTTTGTGGGAAAATAAAAAATGGATTGTCAGATTGCTCTGAAGAAAATGGGTGTCTGAGGCTTCTGGATATTTTATGATGCCACATCGTTTCCAAAGACCCAGCGATGAAAAGTGGGCTCAATGAAATATTACAGGCTCCAGTTCACTGCAGTGCAGGAAAAAAATAGAGACAGAGAGGAGACATGAGCGAAACAGCCAACTGGAGGTGGCTCCTTCTGGCCACAATCTGTTTAGTCCACAGACAAATAGAGCGGACTGCCAGCAAACAACATACCTGAAACAACCCTGCTCCAACATATATCTGTCCCTACGGAGACTTGTTTGTGCATCGTATGCTCCCATATTTAATCCTTTGAGACGTGCATTGATGATTCCCTTCAAGTCACTGAAACACTGTGGGGCTTAAAAAAGAAAGTTAGACTGATGACTTAACAACACATCCCTTCATGCAAGACTCCTCTGTCCTGCTGATACGAAACACATTTCCTCTGGTGTTTAGTAAAGTCGCATCTTATCACATTTTACAAAATGTGTCTTGATTCCTCTACCCAAGAGATGATAGTTTCTTACTTCTTTGGAGAGGAGCTGTTCTGTTTCAACATTTAGTAGTAATTTTAACATTTTACCACGTGGTCCACTCAATCTGTCTAGACAGGGATCAAACTTCTGCATAAAAACAATGTAATAAAGTTGATGTATAGGCAAAGTTAGCTGGTAAACATATAGGGCTTTTAACAGCTAAGGACCAGTGGTGTAGTCTAAGTGATGCACAGGTATACGCTGTATAACCACTAGGAGCGGTGAAAGATTTCCGTATACCCACTTAAAATAGCGAGATGATACGTAACAACATCGTTTTGTGACATAACTTTCATTCATAAATTCCCCCCCGTCTGTGTTGCGAAGCTCTGAACTGACGTTTGCTGCTACCGTGGCCTGAGACCAGGATCTGACGTCAGCTACCAAACAACAACACAGCTGCATGCTGGTCACTTGGCGCATGTTTGAAATGAACTAATGTGAATCACTGAAGGAGACGTGAAACGATAGCAAACGCAAACTAAAATTTTTTAGTGTTTTTTGTAAGCCTGAAGCTGAAGCTGCTGCTGCTCTGCGTGAGACTGCAGCTGCAGCAGATGATACGAACGTTAAAGTTACTGAAACGAGCCAGATGAGGCTGCATGTTATTGTAACGTTACCTGGTGAGTGAAAACAGCATATAGGCCTATTAACGCTATCATTAACCGGTTAGTGGATCACTGTGGTGGATCAGTGAATGCAGGATGTGTGTGTGTACAGTAGTAGAAGTAGCTGTTCCTGGATGCTTGCTCATGCATTTAAGCTTACAGTACATGAGAATGTTTTTTGGATGATAAGTGAGCCTGAGAGGATGTGGACCCCTTTTGGTGTCCTCAGTGCAAATATTCTGTAATGATTCTGTATGAATGAGTTTTGGTGATGACACAGGCCTGTGTTCATTGTTATTCCTGCTACTGAAAAGCCTCAGCTTTCCATTATTGTTAATAATAGTTGCCACTTGCACTTGAAATGTGCATTGAAAATTGCCAGCTGATAAAACCAGATTCATATTACATCTAAGGCCAAATGTAGCTGAGTTAGATGGTGATTAACACTAAACATTAGACATTTCCACCATAAATAGATGCAGAAAATGTCGCCAGAATACAGGAAATTAAATGTTTAATGCTCAAAATCTTCTGGGGGAGGACACCCCCCAATCGTGTACTCATCAATGAATGCTTCTTTACATACTATTTAAATATCTTCTAGTCTTGATCTTGTGACCCCAATATTCTGGACTGTCACGTTTCGTAAGTGTTTAGTCACAACTCTAATCTGAGCCCTAAAATGTCCCCACCACGTTTGAACACAAAGCGCCGCCCTTTCCCACCTGTAACTGTCATTGGCTGTTAAAGTCTTTGTGTTGTAGCCTAAGCAGTCCTTCAGAATGCTCTCTATTACATGTACATGCATACATGTATTAGTGAGTGTAGTGCTGCTCATGAGACGTCACGCTGGGACGGGTGAGTATGAGATCACAGTATACTCTCAAGGCCACTGCTAAGGACCCAGATATAAATGTAAATATTTTCAGGTATCTGAACATCTAAACAAGAGCAGCATGCTGGCACTTATCGTACAAGTACTTCTGCTACCAATTTATTTCCCTTACTGAACCTCTCTAGCTCTTCATAGCTTGCGTTAGACAGGTGGTCAGAGGGTGGAGGGTGGAAACTGCCCCCGCTGCAATTACTGAAAACAAAAATGAGTCAGCCATTGTTTACGGGCCCAGCTGCTTCTGCCCTTCAATATGGCCTTTGGAGCTAGATGGCGATGTCACTGCAGGACCCCAATATACTTTGAAGATTGTAGACGTGCTTTCACTGGGTGTTTGTGTTTACTTCTGCAAACTGGATTCAATAAAACGGGGGAAAAAAACTGTGATTACATGAAAGGCAAACTGAGGCTAATGTGTAGGTAAATGTTCATTTAAAGACAAATTCAAACATTCTGTAGACAATATCCAGCCGCTCTTTGTTTTATCTCTTCACAGAAGCATTCGCTAATCTCATCCTCTCTTTATTTCCCCCTTCTCTCTCTCCTCATTGGCTTCCCTCAGTGAGTCGAGCTGGTTGACATGTTGGTGACGCCCTTTATAGTCCATCTCTTTCTGACACCCTAGAAATTAGATCACATACATCAAATCGCTTTCATTTACCCAATCTTCTCCTTTATGTATGCTAGATTGATCTTATCTCTTATGCATACATTCAACACAGAGATCTCTGCATTAAAAATGCATTGAGTTGAACAAAGTTGTCAAGCTGTCTCTGTCATCATCACTTATATCACATCTTTATTCATGGGAAAGACAGCAGAGTTTGGAGTGTTTTTAGATATCAGGCATTGTGAATTTATAGTGTTTGTTTATTTGCATTTTTTTTTTAAATGGCACAACAAAGGAAAGACGGAGAACAGTTTAAACATTTTTCACAAACAGTTACAGAAAGAAAGAAATTAAACAACAACAGATTGAAGAGAAAAGAGAAAAATTAAGAAATAAAAATAATTGGATTTTAAAAATATCATTTAAAAAAACAGGTAACCTTTCATGCATGAATTATTAAATCCCAAAGTAATATTTTAGTTTTTACTTTTAAACAAATGGGATATGTTTAAAAACTGAAAAATTAAGTCTATAATTTTTTTCTAAAATGGACACCGTGCAACAATCTACATGGGCGGAATATTGGCACATAATGTCCACTGGATGGGACAGATGTATTTTCAGTCACAAAAAAGAAAATCTGTACAAGAAAAATATCATTTATATGTGGATATAAGTATTGTTGTAGTGGACGTCGTGCATGAAAGGGTTAAAATGCAGTGGCCTGACCTGTAGAAGCTGAGCGTGTTCTTATCGAAGCATGTAATCTGCATGAAGACACAAAGGCTGGCAGGTCTACAGAGAGTAACCTATGCATGAATGCACATATATGCACTATAAGTACATTTCCCAAATGAATTTAAAAGCAGCGAACACTCAGTGTTTACTTTGATGGGTTCATTTGGTTGGAAGATGTGCGAGGACAGTTCACCTCACATAAACTCCTGCTGCTGGTTTTTTACATAACCAGCGATTAGAGGACTTTGTTTGAACAGATTTTTACTCCAGCAGAGGAAAGTATGTTACATAACCAACAACACAAGGTGTGAGTGGAGTGTGTCCGAATTTAATCCCGAGCTCTCCCAGTTTAGCAGCCATCTGTCATGTAGAGGCAGTCACAGCAGCCCACTCAATGGTAATTGTTTTTCTGCATTCAAATACACAAATCATAATAGAATTACTATGAAAGACATCTTTCCACCCCTCAGTTAAAAAAACATACAATATCTAACCACGGGTTAAACATCTAGTTTGTCCACCGACTTTATACTGTTTGTATTGTAATATTTCTTGGTGACTACCACAGACAGCAAACACATAAACTGTATTGACTGGTTTTTGGGATGCACACACAAACAACCTGTCAAAGCTTTTACTGTCCTCTAAAAGCTTTCTGCAACCCCATAATATTCCCGATACTGTCCCATCATTTCTTTTGTCTCTCCCATTGTGCCTTTCTACTGTCCTTTCAAGGCTACTTACTGTGGCTACAGGCTTTCTATGAGGCTCTGCACTAACCCAATGGAGCTTTCTACCATCACAGTGTGGCTTTCTGTCCTTACAAGACCTTCCGCTAATCTCACAAAGCTTTCCACAGAACAAATCATGAATTTCTTATGTCTTGTCATTGCTTTTTCTTATCCATTGTGGCCTTCTACTGCCTTCTACCACGCTAACTACAACCCTAGCATGGCGTTCAACTTTCTTCTGTCCTGGAATGGTTTTCTCTCCTCACAATACCTCTACAAAGATTTCTACTTTCCCATTGTGACTTTCTGCTCGCCCCGAATATCTTTTCTCAACCTTATTGTGGATTTCTACTATCCTGGACCTTTTAGTATAATTGCATAAAAGCTGGCCGCCGTCCTTTGGTTGAATGTCATGGTCGGACACATTCAACCAAATATAGACAATGATGCTCCATCCAAAACACAAATGCATCTGAAAAATGTTTATTAAGTAATACATTTAGTTAATTGTTAGAATAATACACTATAATACTCTACGTTAATGATTATTGTATTTTATTGGAACACTTTGTTGTACATACAGCAGCCATTGTTATGCACATAGTGGGGACCTTCAACTGGCAGGTCTAACACACAGTGAGAAGCATATTACATTATATTATCTATCCATACATCTAGCAGATGGATAGCAGATTGTTTATAGAGTCTTAATGTGGCCCTCCTGATTCTGTGTGTCAGGTATACTGCATACGCTGCACCACTAGTTCACCTTTGCAGCAAATAAAAGCTGCATAAACTCCGTCGGCTGCAGCTGTGGGCCATCACAGGAAACAATAAAAAGACTCTTGAATTGCTCTGACCTTTTTAGAGAATGTTATTTGCTCCACATCAAATGTCCTCATTGGTTAACTTAGCCCCACAATGCACCTGGGGCATGAGATCCATGTGTTTGTAGTATGTGTGTGTGTGTGTGTGTGTGTGGTAAGCAGATGCCACCCTGAGCTCAGCCCCTCTATCATAGGGGTTTAATAGGCCATAGCAATAAAAGCAGCATATTGAGCCAGCCCTGGGGAAATCAGCACCACTGTACAGCAACTTCAGTCACGCACATGAGTGAGAAGCAAAGAAAATAGTAGCGACCTAATTTAAAGTCTTCCTCTTGCATCTCGCTTCCTTGTTTTCTATCTCGCCATCTACACTGCTGTCGTCTGATCCGTGTGAGTTATGGCTTTGAGTACGTAAAGATCAATCCTCCAAACGAAGACCGTGAGGAGGGAATACATTTTCTGCGTATGTACTTTCATTCAAAGAGATGTGTGCTCATGTGTAAAAGCATGTGTGTGCATGTACGTGAACAGAAGTGCAAGGCGACTATAGGTTGTATTATGCAGTGGGGCTTGTTAACATCTGTGTCAGTTGTGACAGTAGTGGCTCTCCTCATGTCCGTCCCTTTGTGACTTTCTTCATCGCACCCCCCAAAACTTCCTTTTCATCTGCTGACAGTTGTGTTTTATCCGTCCTGCTCCTCTGTGCTTTGTTCTGTTATTGTTTCATGTTTGTCACAGCTGGCTGCTCATTCTTTATGAAACAAAGAAGATGAAAGTGTTTGGGGAACACCGCCTGTGTATTCTATACTGTTCTTACATTGAGAAAAATGTATTGTACTCTGAACAGTAGGAAATGACAATGGGATATTAATGCACCTTGTGCAGACAGTAGAAATCTATAATTAGACAAATAGATAGATTGGACAAACTTTTTTTGTGACAGCACAACTCCAGATTGGAATATGGAGAGGCTAATGAAGACAATAGGAAATCAATGGAACATTAAAAAGCCTCATCAATACAAAGCCACGATGGGACACTATAAAGCTAATGAGTACATTAGGGACATTGGAAATCCTGTAAGGTAGTCCTGTGGATAGCACTGTAACCTCACAGCAAGAAGGTCTGGGATTCAGGGTTCTGTGTTGAGTTTGCGTGTTCTCCCCGTGTCTGCATGGGTTTCGTCCTGGTACCCTGATTCCCCCACCATGTAAAACATGTTTGGTCACTGGCACTGACTGAAGAACCTGACACTGATATGAATCTAGAGTTGGTCCCTCAGCGGCTGCTCCCATGAAGGATGGGTTAAATGCAGAGAATTAATGTCATGTATCAACATGTATACGACAAGAAAGTATTTTTCCATCTAAGTAGAAAAAACTGTGAGGACAGTAGAACAACAGGTGGGACAGTAAAAAAAAACCTTGTTGGGCGAGAAGAATGGACAGTTCCCCTCAAGGCTGCGTTCTTTCCCCCCTTCTCTTCTCCCTGGACACCAACAGTTTCACCTCCAGTCACCAGTCTGTCAAGCTCCTGAAGTTTGCGGATGACACCACCCTAATTGGGCTCATCTCAGGTGGGGATGAGTCTGCCTACAGGTGGGAGATCGACCATCTGGTGACCTGGTGCAGCCAGAACAGTCTGGAGCTCAACGCTCAGAAGACAGTAGAGATGGTCGTGGAGCCCAGCTCCGCCCTCCCCCATCCTCCTGTGTGACTCCCCAGTCACCACTCTGGACTCCTTTCGCTTCCTGGGCACCATCATCTCCCAGGACCTGAAGTGGGAGCTGAACATCACCTCCATCACCAAGAAGGCCCAGCAGAGGATGTACTTCCTGCAACAGCTAAAGAAGTTCAGCCTGCCAAAGACAATGATGGTGCACTTCTACACCGCCATCATTAAGTCCATCCTCAACTCCTCCATCACCATCAGGTACTTTGCTACCACTGCCAGGATCAAGGTCAGGCTGCAGCGGATCATTCGCTCCGCAGAGAAGGTGATTGGCTGCAATCTTCCTTCTCTTCTGAACCTGTACACCTCCAGGACGAGCAGGAAAGATTGCAGCTGACCCCTCCCACCCCGAACACAAACTGTTTCAGACTCTCCTCTGGCAGGAGGCTGCGGCCCATCACAATCAAAACCTCTCGCCACAAAAACAGTTTCTTCCCGTCTGCAGCTAGCCTCATTAACAAGGCCCGGGTCCTCCACTGACACTCCCCCCTTGCAAATGATACAAATGTCTCTGCACATGTAAATACTGTTTCATCTCGTGTCGTGCACAGTCCTGGCACATTGCACATATTTGTTGTTGATTGTTGATCTTTGTTGTTGTATATTTTTATGTTGTCAGTTTATATATTTATATGTGCTCAATATTCTCTGTCGTTGCGTTACTTCTGCACGGCACAGATCCAGAATAATGCACATGTATATATGTGTAACGTTGTTCTACAATTCCATATTTATATATTTATTTATGTTGACTGTATGTTACATGTAGCACCTTATCACCACAGCAAGTTCCTCATATGTGTAAAACACAACCTAGCAATAAAGCTCCTTCTGATTCTGATAACATGATGGGACAGTGAGAGGACATGACAAGCTATGAGAGTAGAAATATTTGTGAGAACATGATTAGAAAGCAGAGAGTTGTGACAGTGACAGTAGATCTGAGGACAAAAAAATTCTCGGGACAGTAGGAACCCATGATCTGCTGTAGAAATCTTTGTGAGGACAACAGAAACTCAAGAAGAGCAGTGAGAATCAGGTGTGTTTGTGATATGATGGATGTGTGATGAGCCTTCGGCCTTCCAAACTAGGTTTCTGACACATACACTTTGATGTCTCCAAATGTGTGTATTTCTGTGTTAATACATGTTATTCTTCAGACTGGTGCTGCAGGATGGCAAACGTCTATCTGTGACACCCGCATGGAGCTTCACACCGTCTATCACACGTGTGTTTGCGAGGCTTTTTTCAGGAGCGTGTTTTCCTTTTTCACGTCAGCCGACCTGCCCTACGTAAACTTTGGCAATTATTTGGGATCATGCTAACGAAAGCATTCTGAACCCTCTATCGTGCTCCTGTCAATCAAAGACAGCCGAAATGATTGACAGCTGGGGGCCGACATTGACAAATGACAGTGAGTTGATGCTAGGTCTGGCTTCACGCTGGCCTCATTTTCCCAAACAAAATGTCAGACATGTGGACAAGCAAACGCACAAACAATTGCCCCTTTCAGCCCCTCAACATTTTGTGATCATGCAGCCCTTGAATTATTCATGACATCGTGAGGGCTTGCAATTTTGTGAAGCTTTGTAAAAGAAAAAAAAGGGCTAAATCAGAGGGAATAGAAAAAAAATGCCCCTTATAATCTCCATGACCTGTGAGTACAATGTTGTGAAAAGATGCTGCAATAGTGAGACGGACATTGAGCGACAGGTTTCTTTGAATTAAGCTACAAATAGTATTCTTGTAAAAAAGGAGCAGGCAGTTTCAGGAACTTAAGTCTCAATTACGGACATAATGTGAATGTAGAAGAGTTCGATACAGTTGTAATTTACAGTAGTAGTCTTTTGAAATGATGCTACAAAGCAGGGTTACACACTCATCAAACACTGATGCACACATTCATATTCAGCCGTTCAGGTATCCATTAAGTTTGGAGCATTAGGTTGTGCAGGGTGCAGCGCCGACATTCAGATTACACCACATTCAAGGCCACGGCTCGCTCTGAACATGTGGCTGTGAATCCCTTTTGAATTTGCCATTAAACAGGGAATAGGGCCGTGGGGAATGAGCTGCAGGCGACGTGTCTGCAGCGCCATGGCTGATGGAGAGCTGACCCTCCTCATCTCTTACAGAATCCTTGCCGAATGGAACGGTCCAGAGGTTGCAAATTGAGACCCGGCTTTGTTCGGCTGCTGATGGGATTCGGCGTGATTCATAGGCCTATTATAGACCTCCTTGAGACGTGTGCGTGTGTGTGTGTGTCTATGTGTGTGTGCTCTGTCCAAGCTGAATCCCACACAGAGTGTAATGGTCCAATAGACGCAAATGGAGACATGTAGTGTATTATTGTTGATCTGATGATAGGATTCACATGCACATTATGGGAGCTCTTGTGCGACACTGAGGGCTTTAATGGGAATGTGTGAGAGTGTGTGAAAGATGTTTTATGGGAGAGAAGACAGCTCTTCCCTTTCATGTGTCACTTTTTGTCTTACCTTGTTGTATAGGGAGGTGTGTGTCTGTATGATTTGTTCACCCTTGGGTCCCTCAGCAGTAACCCTGATTAGATATCATTTCACAGCGTGGTCAGTGTGGGGAGAAATCTGATTGTGTTACAACTAATCCAATCCCGGCTTGTTTTTCACAGCTGACTACTGTTACGCTGTGTTTGTGTGTTCTGCCTCTGTGGATTCATTGGGCTGTTGCTGATGTGTGATCTCACTATGAGACTTAATATCAGGCTCTGTAGTTTCATTGGGCTGTTACTTGCAGTTGTGTGTGATCACACCTCTTTTGATGCCTGTAAAGATTTCCCATTACAGGGCTTTGGTCCCTCAGGATATACAGATAGCAGCAGAAAATAGCTGTCGAACACCACACAAAATAATGTCGTTTTAATTTCGATCTTCTACATGTATTAAGATAAGTCTTATGCTTTCACTAAGACATGAGTCATTCTGCAGTGATTTAAAGAGCGTGACAGGCTGTCAGCCCTCTGCCAAGACCTTCTCTGTGGCCCCAATCATGCATTAACGTACTGAGCAGAAAAAGCGTGAGACAGTGTGGATTTCGCCGGCGGAGTGAGAGTCAAAGGCATATCAGAAAACTCAGAATCATTATGTTGGTGATAATTAATAATGACCTTGCCCCCTGTGGAAGCAGTGGACCAGATCTACTCCGTAATAATAGTCTCATACTGCTAAAGATCCACTGAGAAGCCACACAATGTAGATACACAAAGGGGAACTTTACATTATACTTCCTTCTTCTCATAAAGAGTTGAAAATGTGTTGTCAGCGTGTGAACATGATCAAATCTCAGTAAGAATGTGGCAGTAAGAACAATCTAAAGCCCTGCAAGTGGCACTCTGGGCGTTCAGTATTCATTGCGCCCCGGAAAGATACAGATACTGGTTTTACATTTGGTTCAAGACGCACAGCACTACAGGAAAAGTCAAAATGCATCATCTGCTGGGGTCCATGAATATTCACAGTACATTTCATGGCATCTGGCAGTTCCCCTGACATGTACTAAAGTATTGGTCAAATAGGAATTCTGAGTTGATGGTGTTAGCAGGCGTCTTATATGTGCATGTGTTACCTCGCACAGACTTCACTCGGTTAGAAACTTGGTAAGCAATGACGTTACAAGTCGCTGTGGATATTTTACAAGCCCGGAGCAGGTAAAGCCTGAATACAGGGTGCAGATGTTAGTTTCGGTTGTTTGATAGGCTGCGTCATTAACAACCCCTCAAGCGCCGTGATAACGGATTGAAAAATGCAGAAAAAAGATGAGTTCTGTGTCTGTTAGTGTTGGGGTTAGACTTTATAAAACATGCTGCTGATGGAGAAAGTGGAGTATTCGGACGGGGGGTGGACACAGAGAGAGGCGGGGCACGCCGGTGTGTTTACCTGAGGTGTAGGCTTCTTGTGTATCTGAGTTTGGGGAGAAGATAATTCCGAGGAAAGTCCGAAGCATATTTAAAATTTATAATAATTATGTTCCTGGTGATTAAAACCTGCTGGTTTAATGTGAGGGGAGGGTTTTACAATCACGATGCCTGCTCAAGCATCAGCCATATGTCAGCCGTCACCAATGGATGATGGCCATCAGCCCAGCCCTAGTTGATTTGATGTGTTCTTATGAGCTGTATAAAAATTTCAGCCTTATTCTTTCAGCTCGGCTGTGTGTCGGCGTTTCCACATTAAAAGACTCGGCCCGTTCCCCCTCACTTTAAAAAAGTTGCCGTCACTTAAAAAATGACATTCATTTATTTAACACACTCAAAGTATTACAAACTTTTTTCTAAATTAACTTAAATCCACTCGTGCCATGAAATGAGCTCAAATAGGCTAGTGGTTTAAGTACCTGGATGGGAGACCACTTGGGAAAACTAAGTGGTAAACAGCTAAACTTGCTGCTGGAAGTGGTGTTGGTGGGCCAGTAGGGGGCAGTCTTCCCTCTGGTCCTAATAATAAGATCCCAGTGCAGTGA
>JAPMOB010228166.1:5459-16758 GCA_029875015.1 Lepomis gibbosus
TCCCAATGGAGTGAGATGAAAGGGTAGAGAAGATGCTGGGGAACTGGATGAGAAGAGGGGAAGGCTTCTGCTGAGCTGATCTGGGCCTGGATCTGATGAGCAGGAGGTGAATAGGGTGGAGGGCGGCAGCGATACATACTGAAATGAAAGCTGTCAGCAGAGGCAAGAACAGGGCTGAGTTCAGCACCGACAAAATGTAGCAAAACTTTTTTTTTTAAAGGAAACAGTGGTGCCTTGTTGTACCCTGTTGTGTACGCAAATGCAATGCATTTTGGGATGGTTTTGTTTTAGGACGGTATCCGACTAAGGATTTACATAGTCGCATCAGAATTGTCAAGTCCTGCCTGTAGTCGACTGATAGTCAAATCATGTGTGTTTTTGTGCATGGCGATTGCAACTGGGGGGGTAACACGTGGTGGCTCCACTTTAATCTTGAGAAGCTGCTCTCTCTCTCTCTTTCTCTCTCTCTCTCTCTCTTGCCTGCCATTCACCGGTCTTGTACAGAGTTTTGCGTGCATGCCATGCTGCCGACAACTGCATGCATATCGAGGTTCCTCGCAGGTCTATTTGTATTAAAAAACGATAAAATATTCTTTGCATGGTTCATCAACAGTGATAAATTATCCGAAAGTCCCACGAGGTTCGAACAACTCGGCACAACGCCGGGGAAGCTGAAGCGCGTGTCCTCAGCAAGCGTTCTTCTTCTGCCACTGTACACACACAAGCTACGCCTGCACATGCGACGACCCAGGCTTAGGTTACAAATTTGGATTCATTCACGCACTTTATAGAACACTGCACAATGTTCAAACATGTCGTTCAGTCCGAAAATGTTGCAAACCGGTGCAAAACATTTTGAGATTGAACTTGCCCCATCGCTGAGTTTAGCAAAATGTTTATTTCAGCGGAAACAGTGGTTCCTTGAACACTTGTGTACCATTTTTACTGCCTTTTGAACACGTTTTGAGATTGAACTGGCCCCAGAATTAAATTGTGATAGTGACTTAATGATTGGCTGAGCTAAACATGGTGTAACCTGATTCGACTAGTAGGTGAGAACGGCCATAGTCAGCATTTAGAAGCAAGGAGAGGAAGAGTGAATGAGAAAGAAGGAGCGAGGAAGTTGTGAATGAGTGACGTGTCTTCCTGGTTGAACTTCATTTGTTGTGCCAAAATGTGCCAATAAAATTGAAATGAAAAAAGACAATATAAGTTTAATCTCAGTAAATCTGCAGGTCATGATGATTGAAATGGTGAGCAGAATAATCATTGTTTATTTTAGTTTAAAGGGTTATTTGTTGATTTTAGTAACCTTTAGATTATTCATATTCTAAGTTTGAGAAAGCGGTGAAAGTCCTCTGAAGTCACACGTAGGTGCCACTAAAGAACAAATCTGTTTGAGCAGCTGTTGCAGGAGGCCGCTTTGTTTTAAAATGGTTACGTTACAAGTCAAAAATGGTTGGGAGCCACTGATGCAGAGCATATGTCTCCAACTCATATCTAACAACAACCACATTCAACAGTTTAGATCTTTTACCTGCACTGTTACCCATAAAGCACTTGTGTGGATTTCCCCCTCAGTGATGAGTAAAGCTGTCAAACCAGTTAGCTTTTCTGCAGATTCATGCTGCCCATCCCTTTTAGTCCACAAACTCTTTGTTCACGCATTTTGTTAAACAATGACCCCAGTTAGAAACAAAAAGGCCTCAGTAGGAAATATCCCAACATTCTCAAGTCACAACTATAGACATTGTTTCTCTGCATGTACACTGTCTCATCTTTCACTGGGACAGTAACCATCCACACAGGTGCTCTGAGAAACATTCTCATGTCACAGCTAAAGACATTATTTCTTTACATGTACACTGTCTCATCTTACACTGGAACACTGACACAGGTGTTTTCTCCTATTTCACCTGATTACGCCTCATGACTGTCAGGTTCCATCTCATTATCCAGTTAGTCAGTGTTGACACAAATATTTTCTCATTTAGTTGATTCATTTTTTTTCCTGTAAGATTTCTATATTTTTTCTCAACTAACAGTCCAAAACCAAAATATATTAAAATTTTCTAAGAAAAACAGAATAAAAGAATAGAAACAATCCCTTACATTTGAGAAACTTGAACAAGCAATTGTTTAGTCTTTCTGCTTGACCAGTGACGAAGCGATGAATCACTAACAAAATAGTTGCCACTTAACTTTCTGTCAGTGGATGAATTGATTAGGACTTTTTTATCTCTTCTAATGCAAACACGTGTCACAAATTAATGCTGAATAAGAGAACAGAATGAAGTGGACATGAATTCAAGTTGTATTGTTGTGGTAGTCTTTAGTCCTTTATGGCTGCAGGAAAACTTTTTTCAGTAACCCAACAGTAGCAAATACCATCATAAACATTACATTTATATTGCATTTACATACAGTACTTTGGTGTACTTTCGGTGTTGTACCAGTTTTTGGAACATAGGTTCTTCATGTGAACACGTTACATATTATATGAAACAGGTTCTGCAGCTGTTACAGACAGACTGTGATCCAAATAAAAAAGAATATCAAACTGATTGGGTATTTGCCAATAAAGAAACATGGTGCTTTCATTTATGGTGCTTTCAGACCAAAAGCGAAGCGCATTCGGGGCGGCGAGTTTACATACAAAGATGCGTAGAGCCACGGTTTCCTGTTGGGCGGCGCGAAGGGACACGAAGAGGGCGATGCCAGCGACGCAAAGAGGGCGGTGCCGGCGACACGAAGGCAATGCAAAGGAATTCACGTGATTTGAATATTTTCAACTAAAGCGAGAAATTCGCATGACGCTGAGTTGCGATAGCCTATCAACGTGGAGATTGTCCGTACGTCACATCACGACAGCTTCAGAGTGCTGTGTGGAGAGGGGCAGGCAGAGCGGTCGATCTGCAGGCTGAGAGCTGCTAAACTTGGGCTAGAACACCCATGGTCGGACTGGACTTTGCTCGCAACTACACTGTTTGCTCGAGGGAGGAGGTCGGAGTCAACTGCTTTAATTAAATTATCTTTCTACTTTAGTATTTAGGATAACAACGTTGATTTATCTTCACTCGAGCTTCTCAGCAGCTAGATTCCGTGCACATCCGGTTCCAGTGTTAGCTTCGTTTGGCACTACTTCATGTAAAAACCAGACAAAACTTGACATTGCTGGGAGAAAAGAAAGCGAGGAGGTTGAACTACCTGGTGAATTCAGAAAACATGTATGTAACTTTATTCCAGCTATCATTGTACTTTACTGTGACCAAGTTAGCATAGCCCTGATCGATCCGAACTCCATTCAGTTGTTGTCCTGCTGTCTAGCTGACAGACCTGACAAAGCATGAATATGTTTAACAAAACTGCATCATATTTTAGTTATTTTAGCATCAGTTTGGTTTGATCTGTTTATTGCTATTTAATCACAACAAAAAGTTTATTTTGGATTCATACAGCTCCAGTAATGGCAAGTTGTGTTTATCGCCTTCTCGTGTTGTGTATGAACACTTGCAGTGAATGTACTCACGCAAGGAAAGCGTCGCGAGGCGAAAATTCACATTTGGTCTGAAAGCACCATTCGACCATATTACAAAATGTCTTCAACTGCAACACAAGTACAGCAAGTTAAATTTTGCAAGTAAATTTATAACTAGACTTTTGGTCTAGACTTTAGACCAATCTCCCCTTTTTGTCATATGTCTTGGAGAGAGTGGTTTTTAATCAACTTCAATCATCTTTAAATGATTTTAGTATAAATGAAATTGGATTTAAGTCCCGTCACAGTACTGAAACTGCCCATTTAAGAGTTTTCTGTGTTTTTCATTTAGCTGTTGACTCTGGAAACTCTGTTGTTTCAGTGCTTTTAGATTTGACTGCTGTCTTTGATATGGTTAACCACTCCTTTCTTTTATCCCGACTCAAACAGTGTGTTTGCATTAGGCGCACAGCCCTCAAATGGTTCAAATCATATCTGGTGGATAGGTGTTTCTCTGTTCACCTTGCTGAATTTTCTTCATCTGCTGTTCTTGTGGGGTCCCCCAAGGGTCCATATTGGGCCCCATGCTTTTTCACTGTACATGCTGCCATTGGGGTCCATTTTCAAGACACACAATATCTCCTTTCAGTGTTTTTCAGATGATATACAAATCTATTTGCCTGTAAAATCCAATGACAAAGCTTCAATTCAGACCCTACTTATCTACCTGAGAGATCTTAAAATATGGTTGGACCAGAGCTTTCTGTCCTAATCAAAGTGAAACAGAGGTTGTTATGTTTGGTTGACGTGGGGATTTAAGGGCTTGTGTAGATGCTGTTGGTACTTTAGGAACCTACAGTCGTCCATTTACCAGTAATCTAGGTGTGATCTTTGACTGTGCTTTTAAATTTGAAAAACACATTAGTTATGTTGTAAAAGGCAGCTTTTTCAGCTGACACTGTTGCCTAAAGTCAAGCCCTACCTGCCATGCAAAGACTTTGAAAAAGTAGTCCATACATTTATAACGTCTCGACTAGACTACTGTAATTCTTTTTATGTTGGAGTGGATCAGTCATCTCTCCATCGGTTACAGTTAGTCCAGAATGCAGCAGCTCGACTTCTAACTAGAACTAAAAAGCGTGACAACATAACCCCCATTTTAGCCTTGCTCCACTGGCTTCCTCTGCACTTTAGGATTGATTTTAAGATTTTGTTGCTTGATTTTTTAAATTTTAAATGGGTTAGTACCTTCTTATTTATCAAAACTTTCACATATACACAGTCCTGTCACAGCATGGAGGTACTCATAGATGTCCTCAGATCCAGGTTAAATAACTATTGGTGACGAGCCTTTTCCGGAGCTGCTCCAAATCTTTGGAATACTTTACCTGTTGAAATAAGAATTGCTCGGACTGCTGACACCTTCAAATCCTTGTTAAAGACCCGTCTTTATTCATTGGCCTTCAAACAGAGTTGAGTATTGACAGTATTGACCTTTTCTACTATTTTTGTTGTGTATAATTTTTGTGTTTGTTCAACTAGGGTTGCTTTTTAAATGTCCTATATAAATTTGAACTTCTTAACTAGTATATGACAATATTATACACTACAAATACACATTCATACATACATACACATGCATACACATATACATAGATGGGGGTGGTGCTGGTTTAGTGGATAAGACTTTGGTATGAGAGACCTGGGTTCAATTCCCCACTTTAACACATCCACCAAGACACTTATTCCCTAGTTGCTCCAGTTGCGAGCAATGTCTGTTATATATTGCAGTTGTAAGTCACTGTGGATGGATATAACGTGATATATACACAAACACTATATTGGCAAACATTTTGGGACACCCATTAAATTTGGGTGTTCCAATCACTTCCACGGCCACAGGTGTATAAAATCAAGCACCTAGGCATGCAGACTGCCTCATCAAACATTTGTGAAAGAATGGGTCGCTCCTCAGGAGCTTAATGAATTCTGGAGTGATACTGTGATAGGTTGCCAACTGTGCAATAAGTCGATTCTAGAAATTTCCTCACTACTTCATATTTCACAGTCAACTGTAAGTGGTATTATAATAAAGTGGAAGCGATTGTTCCAGTGAAAGGAACTGTTAATGCTTCATCATACCAAGACAATTTGGACATTTCATGCTCCCAACTTTGTGGAAACAGTTTGAGGACAGCCCCTTCCTGTTCCAACATGACTGAGCACCTGTGCACAAAGCAAGTTCCATATAGACATGGATGTGAAAGTTTGTATTGGAGAACTTGACTGGCCTGCACAGAGTCCTGGCCTCTGCAAGCCAGGCCTTCTTGTCCAACATCTGTGCCTGACCTCACAAATACACTTCTAGAAGAATGGTCAAAAATTACCATGAGCACACTCCTAAACCTTGTGGACAGCCTTCCTAGAAGTTGAAGCTGCTGTAGATGCAAAGGTTGGGCCAACTCCATATTAAACCCAACAGATTGGTGATGACGAAGATATCATTAATCATCATGTGCATGTAAAGATCACAAAAATCACAGACTTGTTTAACCATGT
Organism: Lepomis gibbosus; assembly: GCA_029875015.1. NCBI lineage: Eukaryota > Metazoa > Chordata > Actinopteri > Centrarchiformes > Centrarchidae > Lepomis > Lepomis gibbosus. Next base: position 11,497 of record JAPMOB010228166.1, read on the forward strand.
GGTGCTGGACCTGCCCAGTTTTCGCTTTTCTAGTTGTTTTCTGTCCAAAAACAGCGGCCGTTTGTGTCAACAAAGACCGTCTGGGGGGCAGCCATCTTGGTGAGGGAGGCTGAGCTGATAAGTTTCGTTTCTGTCCTCAGATTGATGTAGAGAAGAATAGTTTGCTTTTTGGCAGAGCCTCTGCTGGCAACCCGGAAGAGCTACACAGACATGCAGGATATCAATTGATTCTTCAATAAGAGCCCTCTTGCAGCCCGGTATGATGTTCTGTTCTCAAGCTGTGGCCTGTAAAGCATGGAAGTGCTTTTGGTCATAGGAGTATGTTTTTGTCAATATTTCAATGTTTTGGAATCTTTATTTTATTTGGAACGTGGTTGCATGGAGAGAAATAATGTTTTAAAGATAATTCCCAGCATATGAACAGTAAATATGGCCATAACATGGACATTGGAAGATTGTGTAATAACTGTTATGAGTACAATACAGTTTCTTTTCATCAAATTTACAGTTACAGTATTAGAATATATTCTGGTGCATTATAAACTGCTGTATGATGGTTTTGATGGTTTATTGCATTAAAATATACCTTTTTTACCAGGCGAAGATGAAAATATCATCTTTTTTTCTGCCTGTAATGATAAAATAAATATGTTAATGTACAGTAAGGGTAAGGGTTTATATTCCTTTTGCTAGAATTATGCACCTAGGCCTAATGGCTGGTTTAGTTTGGGTATGTTATTTTAGGCGTTTTTCTGGGAAATAGGTGGCAGGTACCAAGCAGGTGCTGTTAAAACAATAAAACAATAGCCCCCTCCTGTGGCCACATGATGCCACTGTGCCTCTAAAAAATCCACAAATTACCAAAGGACTACAAACTCAGATATTGCAACTGCAAAATGCACATTCTCCTAACAATTGTTCTCACAAAGGAAAAAACACTTTTTAGTAACGCACCAAACCTGTCAATAACTGAGTTTATTTATAATCATTTTTATGTTTTAAAATGTTCTCATTCACATTCATGCATAAACTAAAATCATCAGAACAAAAAAATACACTTAAAGGTTAACTGAACATTCAGGTTACTCATCTGTACATGAGAATTCATTTTACAACTGAACTATTTGCAATTATACTTAAGTAAGTTGCCTGTGAGAGTATGAGAGGAAATAATAATTAACTAACAAAAATGGAGGTGGTAAAAAAGGATGTGAAATGAAAAATAGAGTGATGAATGCTCAAGTGATTTGATAAATTTAAAGTCAATTTGATTAAAACAGTAGTGATATGATGGAAACAGAACCATGTTTCGTCATTTTCATTTACCAATAATCATTCACAACTCAAAATTGGCATTAATCATTTAAAGAAAGTAGCCTCAAAAGTGGAGGTAACAAAAAGTAAATGGACAAAATGGAGGTGATAAAAATGCATGTGAATTGGAAAATAGAGTGGCCTAATAAATTGTCAACTGATGTGAGGCCACATTGACAGAACTGTTTGAACGTTGAGCATGGTAAATTATAGTCCTCCTTCCAACCCTGCTCCCTCCCTTTGCTTGGTTTCATTGCTGTGTGCTCAAAGCAGTCAGATCGCCCCCTGCTGTCCATAAGTTTCAAACCCTCTCTCCAGCCAAATTTTCTCATTTACATTCAATCCTAAATGCCAATTAACCACTCCTAAATTCCAGGGGCGTAAATCTCATCTAACAGCTGGGGGGGACAATAAACTTTCTCAAGCTAAATCTTTGAAGGGACACAAATAATACAGGATAATGATACGTGTACACAGAGGAAAGCCTTACTACTAGTATTATTGTAACATGGAGGCCGTGATGTTGCCAAATTGACCTGACTTTTTGTACTTAGTCTTTTTTTCTGTCCAAAAACACAAAGCAATAGTTGTTTAAATATAATATAGGTTTACCACGCGGTAGTGTGGTAGTGTGTAAGAAGTCAAAATGCCAGGTTCTTATGATTTAAAATAATGAGACAAAGATAAATCATGTCAGAATTGTTTCCACCTTTAATGTGACTTATAATGTGAACAAATCAATTGAAAAACAAATTGAAATCTTTGAGGGGGAAAAATGAGCAATAAAAACCTATACAATACAATAACCTGGTTGCATAAGTGCGCACAGCCTCTTATAACTGGGGATGTGGCTGTGTTCAGAATTGAACAATCACATTCAAACTCAGGTTAACTAGAAATCAATTAACACCTGCCATCATTTAAAGTGACTCTGATGAATCACAAATAAAACTCAGCTGTTCTATTAGGATTTTCCTGATATTTTCTTAGTTGAATCTCCGAGCAAAAGCCACGGTCCGCAGAGAGCTTTCAAAGCATCAGAGAGATCTCATTGTTCAAAAGCATTAGATATACCATGGAACACAGTGAAGACAGTCATCATCAAGTAGAGAAAATATGGCACAGAACCACAACCATAATTGTCATAAATAAAATCATTTTAAGGTATTAAAGGGATGGTATCGTAGTTTTTTTTCTAAGTCAGAGGGAAAGAGCGAAAGAAAATAATAATAATTATAATAAATAATAGAAATAAATCATTTATATAATAATAAAGTCCCAGATAAATATAAGACTCTTGACATGTATAGTAAGGTGATGGTAACTCAATCATACAACCAACTAATGTTAAATGCTGCTAAAGCATTAACTAACCACTATATTCATAGGACCATTTAGAGTCTTTTGATTTTCTTTATTGACCTGTGCAATTCATAAGTTCCTTCATTAGTCCACATTGTGACACTTTTCTACCAAAATGCTGTAGAGAAATCTTTTTCTGGATTATAGACACATATAATGCAACAATTTCAACATGCTTCACTTTATTATTGCCATAAATCACTGGCCACTCATTTGAGAGGTGGTTAATCCTTCCAGTCATAGTTAAGGCACTGAATGTGTTTAGTTTAGGCGCATTCAGCAAAGTAAACAGATGCAACCTGATCACTGCACTCATGCTGGAAGATGAGTCTGATCCTGCAAATAAACAGAGGAGATTAACGTTATATACAATGTTGAAGTGATGGTTATAAATTTCATAATTATATTGGCAATGAATTCATAATTTATTGTTTTTAAAAAGCAGATACCAAAAGCTGTACATTCAACTTAAAGACTACAAACAGATGAAGATAATAACTTACAACTCCTTCCGCTGGGGGGCTCCGAAACCTTTTGCACTGTGGAAATATTCAGAAAAACATTTTAAGCTTTAGGGTTTAGCTCCTATTTGAATCACACAGGGCAACACTCTCCCTCTTTCTGTGGACTTAAAACATTTAAGCCTGACTGACCTCCAGCCACAACCAGTGATGTCACAGACATCAGTTTTCAAAGGCAAAACAGGAATTGCTTCAGCAGCCAAATGGTTCATCTGAATGAGAATCAGGACGATGGACGAATCTATGGACCACTAACTGATCACTAGCTTCAGTGCCCCTAGTGTCATATTTCACAATTATTTAACGTTTGATTCCACTGTGTAGAAATTTAAAATGAACTTACTGGTTTAAGATCGTCATCAAGCAGCTGATGTCATCACTTATGTTGTCATCAAGCAAGTCTGGAAAGAAAACAAGTTTTTTGGTTTAAGGTGAAGATGCAAGCTGAAAATGAAAACTGAACACTTCTCCAGAGGAGAGAAGAACAAAAAGAGAATGAACTGTAGTTCCTTTTAATTGTCTGAGCTCTCACATAAATACACTCTTCACACACAAACACACATGATAGGTGTATAGGTTGAGTCACTACATTGGCTGTTTGGGGCGAATAAATAGTCAGATTTTAGCAAATGTATACAAACTTTAAACTTAATGTAAAGATTGAAACTCACTGTTGCAGTCCATCGCACAGATGTTGGGTGAAAGAGTTGTGTCATTGCAGACCAGGTGAGTGCTGAGCTGGAAAAGACCATAGAGGGTCCAGACCTTCTTGTCCAACTGTTGAGGGTGGTTGAATGGTGTGGGATGAGTGGGTGGTGTAGGCCGGGTTTTTGATGGACGATGCCTGTTGTCCCGTCTCTCCCTGATGTGGGACCGGTTTGTGGGGTTGTTAGGCTTACCCAGGTGTGGATGGCGAGTGGGTGGTGTGGGTCGGTTGGAGGTTTTAGGAATGGTGGGTGGTGTCGGGCGGGCAGAGGGTTTGGTATGGTTGGATGGCGTGGGGTGGGTGTTTGATGGAGGATGCCTGACGTCCCGTCGCTTCCTGGACTGGATTGTGGTTGAGGGCTCACCAGACTGGTTCAGGTTGGTTGAAAGGTTGGTAGATACTGTGGTAACAATGGGTGTAGTAGGACGGGTGGATGGTGTAGGACGGATGGTTGGCTTGGGCCTGTGTTTTGATGGACGTCGCTTGTCTTCCCGTTCCCGCTCTCCGGAGTCGTCCTCACGCTCGGCCTTGCCAAACTGTCCCCTGCCGCCCGCTTCCCTTCTTTCCCTGCTGTGATGGTCTTTCATCCCAGGAGTCAGCTGATTCACCGCACTGGTGTTAAAGTCTGACGTCAGCTCCACATGACAGACGACTGAAGGCAGGAGAGAGAAAAGAGAAACAAACTTAAAAATCATCTTTTAATATGTTATTCCTTTTTTCCATAGCGCCCCATTGTTACAGCCACACTAGCTTTATGGGGCCAAACTTTTGCGAATATCGGTCATATACCAAAGACAAAAATAAATTTGTGGGGGCTAATAACAACTGAGCAGCTAAGGCACAAAGGCGACTTCACATGGGTTTGAATCAGATCTAAATGTTTCAGTCCAGGTCTCAAACTTGTTTTAAAACAAATTTTAATTTGCTGATCACAAATCACATTACAGTTTTTTTAATATATATATTTTTATTTCCAATTACATTTGATTATTTTAGGTTTCATTTTTTCTAATGTAAAAGTAACAAACAGGACTTACTCTTGGCCACCAAATTCTCCACACTCTGTCCTTTTTCAGCCTTCACCATCAGATTACCAAACGCCGTCATCAGTTGGTTCTTCAGTTCACATTTGGACACAAGTCTCCCTTCAGCCAGACTGCAGCCCAGCACTGCCAAGAGAAACACATCAAGTACTCTCATCTTGATTCTAGTTATCACCTCTGAAAACTAACATGACATGATTGATATATATACTGTCTGCAGAGCCACCAGCGGCGAATCAGAGAGAACTTATGTTCTCTTCAGATAAAGGCCACTCCCTCTGTGTATACAAAGAAGGCTCAGTACACAATGTGCCAA
>JAPMOB010228167.1:0-12481 GCA_029875015.1 Lepomis gibbosus
CTCGCGCATCCGGTCACCCGGGGGCGTCACATACACACACTGCCGGGATGCGTCTCATACACACGTACCTGGGGGCGTAACCATACACGCAAAATTGCCGTTTTGCGTACTATAGACACGGCTTTTCCAAAGCGTGTATATGTGACGCAAAAGCATGAGAACAGGCTGAATTACTATGAACAAATGAGACCATTTTCCAGATGACTGGCAGCCTCCACCAGCCTCTAGACTTTTACAGTTAACACCAGATTGCTCGATGGCTTTTTAGCACAAAACAAGAAGGCACCATTCCTCATTGTTCTGTGGTGTTGCTCCTAATTTCTTAAGTAATAGAAGTCACCCATCATGGTTGACTTTTGTTTACGAGAAATTATACAATGGTATCATAAGTAATTTGATAATGCTATGTTAATGTTGTAAAAAGCACCACACCTTCATGTGAAGTGAAAAGTGTAAAGAGAAATAATGATGGACAGCAAAGATAGTTCATGAAAGAAAGATGGCACACACAGCTCAAAGAGCAACAAACAGAATGCGGATAAGCATGAAGGAACAAACCAAAAGGAATAATGTTTGATTTAATGATTTTAGAGGCAGCCGTACTGTTTGACAAACAAACACAAAACTGTACGTGGGCCTTAAGCAAAAATTCTTTTGTCAGACAACTATTTCCACAGTTCCAAGGATGATCCTTCACATTCTTTCACAGCAGTACTAGATTAGTGTTCTTTCTTCTTTCCGGAAGCAGCTGCTGGTCAATGCCCTTAACCAAGACGTTTTCTAACAACCCTCTAGCCCAGTGACTATTGATGTGTAGTAATGTCTAACAAATATTTGTTTTACAAGTAATAGAAAGTGTGGCAAATTACTTTTTTTCAGTAAAAAACATTCCAGTTCTGAACAGAAAAATAACTGTTCCTTTAGTTTTGTGGCCTTTTAAATATAACACTAAGGGTGCGACCAGTGCCAGCAGCTCTCCGACAGTTTGGTATTTTCTCGAATTTCCTTTCCTTCCGTCTGTGTGGTATGTTGGTGTCAAGAAAAGAGTGCACGGTGTACATGTGGGAAGAGACAAAAACCAGTGGGAGGTTCATTCAAATGGCAGAGCAAAGCCATTTGTTGGTATTTTGGTGTAAATAAGGTCCCAAACTTTGTGCTAAGAAAAGACCACAGTCTCTGATCTAGACTATACTTTTCCCAGCCATTTTGCACTTTGCATTGCTGTACATACATGAACCAAAATAACAGGTGCACTTTGAGACATCCACTTTGCATATCCTAAGAACTTACAGTACAGTACAGATCTGTAGGTATTTGGTTGTGCTGAATTCCCTCAGAAGCTGCCATTTACATCTCTCAGGTGGAGATCAGTAAGACCATTTGGTCAGTAAGGAGAACAACTGCCAATAGTCACAACGCACATAAAACATGTAATTAAGATGTCTGCTCTGCTAGTAGTTAAAAGCGGTAATGGAGTGTGGACATTCTGTGTGTTTGTGAAATAGTTTTGGGATATTTACGTGTTACCACACCTACAAACCTATTTGCACCAACATCTGGCAAATCTGCACCGGTGTTTCCTGCAATAACCTACCTCTCATGAGATTTCAGAGCAAGAACTGTCTTGCTAAAAACAAAGGGTGTCACCAGGAGTCATTCAGAGGGATCCTTTCCATGAAGTTATCAGACACATCGTGTAAGAGTCTGAGCCTGTTGGTCACAAACAGACTTTCGGTGGACATAATTTTGACACAATTAACCCGAAGGAATATGTTTCAGCCACTTCAGCCGGTTTGGGGCTGCCGGCTAAAGCAATCTACTTTTGCAAAATAGGGCCCAGATTTAAAAATACCTAAAATCTTCCTTTAAGCTTCATTACTCCAACATTGGTCATAAACAAGACAAAGTTAAATCACTGTGAGAGAATGAGAACCAAGACCATTTCAGTGTTTTTTGAGTCATGCCAGTAGCATCTATTTAAGGATGAGTTCACCTTCAGAAAACATTTTGACAACAAAAAACAGGTTAGTAATATTCTAGAAGCATGGCTAAAAACCTTAATCTAGTGTTTGTCAGTGTCCACTCACGCTGGGAGAGATGGGAAAGGTCACACTATAAAATGTTTTTAAAAAGTTTATCCCCATGGAGGCTTTCCCACTTTGATTTTATTGGCAAAAAGATGACAAGAATATTGGTCATACATTCAATTTGGCTTTTATAATATTATTAGGTGAGGTTACAGAGTGTGGAAGTGAGGAATAAGTCAAAGTTATGTTTTAAATAACTAATGAACTAATTTTTGTGTCAAAAGTCCAACACTGTTGACTAGGTGTGACTAGAAGCATCTATGTTAGTGTCCTCTCTGTCTGAGGAAAGGAAATAAAAAGAAAACAAGCACTGGAGCTGAAGGCAAAGTGGCACTGCTGCGAAGCAACAGCCAGCAACCTGAATTCTGAGAGAAAGACGCGTGAACATGAGGTAGGGGTGGGAAAAGGACAGGTGTCAGGGCCCCATGATAAAAGGCTGGCAACAGAGGAGTTATAGACATGGAGGGTTGGGAGGGTATAGGGAGGTGTAGGGGGGAGGGGAGGAGCTTCAGTGCCAGGAATGCTTAGAGCTGTCCTCCTACATTGATATTCTGAGCTCATAGTTCACTAAAAAAAACCCTCCTCCTCCTCCTCTTCCTCTTTTTTCTTCCGAGGGTGATGTCATCCCTATATGGATCTTTTGGTCAGATGCCACCGCTGCTTACATCTCTGTCACTGTCACCATCTGCACACACACATTCACTTAGCCCTCGCAGTGACCTACATCTTAATGCACATTTGGTGCAAAGGACACAAATGTATCTGTATCATTAGATGGGTGGAGTCAGCAGAGGACAGGCCAGAGTGGAGTGGTCATCCAGCTGCAGATAGTCCATGCTCTGAGATCTCCTGAAACTAGACGAGCTTTATGGCTTGTTTAGGTTGGCTAACCACACCACTTAAGGCCATGGTGGAGGGGTGTGCTCCATTTTAATATATCAGAGTGGTTCCACTGGTGTCTGTCCACATAAAGGAGGGTGGAGCCATAAATCATTTTAAATCATTATGAATTCATGGTTGGGACTGGAGGCTGCTGTGAGTGTGTGTTGCTTGTCTGTGTTTTGAATCAAAAAGGGAAGGTGCCATCGAGATTTCATTTTAATTACAGAGCAGGCCACCAAGAGAGGTGCCACTAAGCAAATACTGAAAAGATTTTTTAATAATACTAGGTTCAAGCTGTGAGGCACCGTCAACCAACAACAAGACGGGGGTAGGAGCTTACCTAGGGAAATCTGTGACAGTTATTCACATCAGCTGGAGAAAAAAAATTCAACCAAAATCTATGCAGGCCTCATTTTGCATTGCCAATATTCAGATGTGTGTGTGAGTGTGTGCGTGAGAAGGAGTGTGTGGTATTAGTGGACAAAGGGGTGGGGAAGACTGAGTGAGAGGGAGGAAACAGCCGCAGTGCTCTACTTCACTATTGGCTGTCGATTGATTAAGGAGGTCATCTGAAAGTCAATCTCTCTTTTTCGCTTCCTCTCTCTCTCTCTCTCTGCCACCCAAGTGTGACCCACCCCCAGCCCTCCCCGCCATCCCTACTCCTCTGTCCGGAATTACACCACAATGCAATTAAAGCCAACCTGCCAGTGGCTCGGTGTTCCGGGCTCGTAATTTTTAACTTGCCGTAATTAAAAGTGTTACAGCAGTGGGAGGGAGGTGAGGATGGGTAGGTGTTGGATGTAGAAGATGTGGGATGATTGATTGACGGAGAGGGCGATAGTGGGATGGGGTGAGGTAGGGGGTGGAGGTGAGTGTGACGAAAGCAAGGGAAAGGCAGAGGTCAGAGCCTTGAGTTTGATTGGAAAGAGGAATGTAGAGGAGGATTAAAAACGGGCCAACAGCAGGGCAAAGGAAAGAAATTGTGTGTGCGACTGTGCGCGTGTGTGAACAAGTGGGTGTCTAACATGTCAACAGGGTCCCCAGGGCATTACTAACGAGATGACCAGGGTGAACTAATTGTGTCTGTTGTGTTCTCTTGTACGATCAATCAATTACCACAGAGGTGTAGTGTAGGCAGCATGTGTGTGTGTCTGTGATGGCTTTTTCTCATAATACTGGCTGCACAGGGTTATTGGGCCAGTTTTTGGGCCTATCCCGACTGTCGCGGGTGCTTTCTTGATCCGAGGCTTGTTGGGTAAGTTTATTGCCCAATATGATCCTGTAGTATGAGGGGGGTTACAGACATAATCTCAAGGTCTGCGACTGGATCAGAGGGTCCAAGATTTCAAATTGTAAATATTCTACTTGTTTGAAACCCGCAACAGCCAACGAGATAAAGCTCACAGGAGGCCTGTACCATGAAGCAGGATTTGAGCTTATCCAGGTAACTTCAGGGTTAATCCTGGGTTTTCAGTACCACAAAGGTGGCTCACTTCTTACCGGGGTAGATCTCCATGTTAACTAATGCTGAACGGCTAACCTGCTCCGGAGCAGGTTATGTTCCAGAAAAGAGATTAACTCTGTGAAAACGGGCATACTGACCAATCAGCTCTCTTGGAAAATGACATCACCATCTGTAGGAAATCCCACAGGCTGTTTTAGCCAATAGGCTGCTTTATGTTTGCAGCGGTGATGTGGAGAAACTCTTGACTATAGCGATACAATCCTACAGAGACTGATAAAAAGCCTTAGGCTATTGTTGCCCAAAGGTTTTTACAGTACAGAAGGATCAGCCTACTTAATGCTTTGAAATGTGTTTAATATTTTTTATTTGCTCCCAGTTCACTTCACACACCCTGACGCAGCTATTAAAATAAAAAGGTTTTATTTTTCTTATGTGAGGCTGAATCTTATGAGCAGTTTGGTAGGGATATTGAAATACTAAATTTTAATATGAACGTAGTCTATCTATTCAGGTTAGTATAGCTTTCTTAGGCCTACTACAGAGACTGTAGTCATGTCCCGACAGTGAGTTTTCAGTATCCTAAATGTTGAGATTCAGTCTTTCAGCCACTATTTGAGCACATTTTATGGCATTAATGGAGTTTTCGTTTGATTGCTTTATGAAGTTAATTTAGAACAATGTTTGGAATACTTTTGAGTGTGTTAAATAAATTAATCTCATTTTTGAAGTGATGACAAGTTTTTTAAAGAGAGGGGGAACGGCCTGTGTCTGTTAATGTGGAAACGCCAACACACAGCCGAGCTGAAAGAATAAGGCTGATATTTTCATACAGCTCAAAGAACACATCAAATCAACGCAATATTATAGACTACGCCTGTTCATTTAGGCATTCACACTGTGAATTTCTGTCCCCCTGCATGTGTCAGATGCAGGTGTGCTACTGTCGTATTTCTGTAGTATTACAGTTTAATCCTCGTTCGTAAAATATGACGCTCTGCTGACAGTGGACTTCATGACTGTGATTGGTCATCTGCTGCCCCACCGCCTCTTTTATGTAAACACGCTCCCGGCTGGATTGGAAAATCTTAGGTTGACTTACTGAGTTGATAACCAGCTTCGTGGTACCGCTTACCCCGATAGCGATTGTTAGGGTTGCTTAAGCTAGATAACGAAAACATATCCTGGGTATCTTGAACTCGCTTCGTGGTACAGGCCCCAGGAAGCATCACCTAAGTGTTGTGTATTTGCTCGCGCTATAAAAAATAAACTATGCTGATTCCCTCTTCTCAGCCACGAGTTCATTGTTCATACACAATTTTATTCTCCTTTTTTTTGTGGAAAAGTCAGGTGAAGTCACGTTCCTGGAATCACCACTCCTATTGAAAAGGTTTAGTAGAAACGTGCGTGTGTGTGTGCCTTTACTTGATCATCTGCTGTGTGCGTTCTTAAGATTAAATATAAAAAAATTGGTTAAATCTGTCGTTCTGTCTGTGGTATCCCACATTTTAAAAATCGGTATTTGATTTATAAATCTTCTTGTGTGCACCAGGCATGAGACACCAATTCATAACAAGGCAATGACAATGGAAGTACAGTATGTATTATACAGTGGGTGTGTTTCTGTATATATTCATTTTTATGTATAACTGACATCATGGTAATTTATAGCTGTGAATCCCAACCAGTGGACCACCTGGGGTATTTGGCCGGGGAGTATGTGCGGAACTACAAATGCAGACTTGACCGGACAAGCATTGGTCTGGTCAAGTCTGCACTGTTTGAACTGATCAATAACAGAAACCAACTAACAACTGAACTGACTGTTCAATTGTATGAAAAAATACAGTACACTTTTATGTGATCAGTGTTGAATAACAGTCACTTTAAATCAATGCAGATGAACACATTTTGAAATGTGACGGGTGGTGTAGATGTGAAGGAGTGCTTCATCTTATAGGGCTGTGGGGGTCTTTCAGACAAAAAGGTTGCACACTATATACTGTATATGATTGATGACATTCAATGCAGGCCACATAAAACTACAACTATACATTATTTTCATTATAGGCGTGTAGGACTGTATGGCCTTAATATCTCATTTTAATGTCCTTGCTGCCATTATGGCTATTTTTCAGGAGAGAACGAGACACATGCACACACAAACACAAACGTTTGTTCCACTATCCATGTGGGGACTTCCTTGATATAATGCATTCCCTAGCCCTTACCCTAACCTTAACCATCACAACTACATGACTAACCTTAACCCAATTGTAACCTCAACCCTAAAACCAAGTCTTAACCTTCAAAAAGCAGTCTCTAACGGTGGGGACACAGGGACACAAGTCCCCATGGATTTGTGTATAGTTCCCACCAAGATATAAGAACATGAAAAAAAACACACACACACACATACAGACAGAAACACACATGTAGAAGAAAATCATGAGGGAGGAGTTACCTGCTTTTTCTTTATTCTCCTCCCTACGGCCTCCTCCATCTGTCCTCCGTCCCTTTCTTTCCCTCTTCCCTCCTGAGTTGCTATTCCATATTTTTTTATTATCAGGCCCAATAAAAGAGTGTGAAATGAAAACATAATTGAGTTTTAATTTGTCGGCGGAGCTCCCGCCACCCGCTGACAAAAGCCCAACCAGATCGCTGCTCGCAGCCTCATTAAGGGACGAAGACAATGAAGAGGTAGAAGTTCTGCCAGGAAGGGAATTTCTCTCAATAAGAAAACCCCTGTAAGCATATGTGTGTATAAGAATCAGTCACGTGTGTATTTATTTACACCTCTATGTTTCCTCCCATGTTGGTTTTGTTTGCACTGAAGAGTACACAGTGAGCCCAGCTGCAGGACTAGGTGTGCTTACAGCCTATAAACAAGTGTTCAAGAGGGAAAGCTCAAGTACCCTTAAGTAGCTCCTTATCACCACCTTGACTGTGTGTGTACATGTGTGCGTTTGTGTGAGTGTCTGTGTGAGTTTTCCTCTCTGGCTCGTGGCTGTGTAAGCCTTGAGCTTCTTAAAGAGTCCGGTGGGACAAGTAGAGGAACTGGAGCGAGGGCTTAGCCTGCTCTGCTCCCCCCGACTCCACCTCCACTCTGCACCACAGTCACACATCTGTAGCTGAGTAGGAAGAAAGTGGCCATAAGTGGCAAAACATTGTGTTTATTTTGAGTTCATATACAGCACAGACTCAGTACACCTGTCTAAAAACCTTATTTAGCCTATCTATCATAATGCTTGAGAGGAAATCTTAAAAGCTGCACTAACTGATTTTTTGGCCACTTTGGGGCAGCACTAGCGAGGGTCCAGCCATCCACATCTTTGATTTGTTCAGTGATTATATTAGATCTGGTGTTGTGCTCAGTGACGACTGTTTCCCTTGGTCAGAGAGACAACTGACAAAACTTTGTAAATAGGATTAACAATGGGGATTGTCAACTTCTTAAAGAACCGGCTGGTTGCCTCACCACTTAACTGAAAAATTGCAACGGAAAAAAAATGGCTTTGCTCCTAGCAACCTTCCTTGTTGGCTGAACATGACTTTTTTGGATGGATAATTTAGTCATTGCTGACTGCTTAGCAGCGAACCCTCCCAAAGAGAAAATGGATAACATGAAGAGGATATCAGACAAGTAATAAAGTGCAACAAAATGGCAATTTTAGCCTTGCTTTGGTCTCCACCAACTCCTGAGAAAAATATCTGGCTCTTTGGCTGCTAAATGTTCCACCATGTTCACCAGCTAGTTGCTAACTTTGTTTGTTTGGTGCTGAGCAGGTAGTATACAGTGGGTTTATCAGAGCTTTGTTACAGCTGCCTGCTGCTGCTGGAAATGAGGTTGACGAGAGCTGGGTTTACGGGCCTAAAAATAAAAAAAAGACCAAAAGCCTTAGAGCTTTTTGGCTGACCCAGGGCATTACTACTCAACCACTGTGCCCAAGCAGAATTCGGGGACAATAAAGTTAACCTAACCTAACCAGCAGATTTGTGACTTCAAGCAAGACCCTTCACTTTACACAGTAATTTGATCTATCTGGTGTCCAGATAGATCAAGTGGAACCCATTTAATGTCCGTTATATCTAAATGTTGCACAATTTGTAAACTAATTTCCAAAAATTTGACAAAGGCAAATGCTAAATAAGTGTGTGTGTGTCTATTACCTACTCTTATGTGAATATTCTCAGAGTTAAAAAAGTGTCATGGCATTGTATTGCTTCCCATCTAATATGGCATTTATGCTAATTAAAAAAATTAAATGTAAACGTCCCATCAGTCTTCTCTGACCTTTCTCACTTCAGACAGTTTGACTTGTTAAACACAGGTGTAACTAATAACATTAAAAAAGAGTGCTTTCCATCTGTGTGTCCAAGTGGCCTTTTCTTTTGCATAACCCTGGTTTTCCTCTCAACACGAAAAAATGTGTCCAGTAAGATTGGTTTACCGTATCTTCGCTTTATGACCTCAGCAGCAAAAAAAGAAAAAGAAAATAAATACTCGTTCCCTTTTCTCTTAACTTTTTGTGAATTTCCATTATATTGTCTTTGCATTTATGTAATAAATACAGCATGGAAGCCTATTTATATTCTCCTTAGTTACAGTAATGACTTGTACTGCAGATAACTCATCCACTGAGTTTTTCCTGCAGGTAAAAATTTGAAGCCTGATTCAGCCTAACAAAACAACACATTGCAGACGTGTCAGTTGTTGTTTCAATTAAAACCTCAGTACAAAATCTATCTTGTAGGCACACAAAAGCATCTCGTGTCCTCAGTGTTATAAATCACAGCTTCGACATGTAATTTTTGTTGCTCGTGACTGTAGCAGAGGGAGGGGTGGGGGAGGGGGAGTGAAGCTGGTTAAACAACAAACATTGAAAATGAGATAATGCGTTTGTAAAACCCTAAAGACTCTTTATCTCAAAAAACAGATTTACCACCAGCCCCCCTTCCAAAAGTGTCTGGAAAATTACTTTTATTATTTTAGCACAAGCGCAACTAACTGTGGATGCTGCAGTGTCCATGGTAACCTACCTGGCTTTTGCTGCCACATTTTGCTGAATGGGTTTCCTTCTGCCAGTGGCGTGTTAGGCAGCCAGTCGATAGCAGTACATGGTGTAATGAACAGACTGTATGAAACAAGACCAGGGGCGACGCCACTCCAAAGATAAGAGCATGAAAGGAGAAAATGCTGACTGTGTTGAACAAAGATACAACTATTTAAAGCGGAAATAGCCCTGGAGCCCAGCTGTTGAGAAGGAAGCAATGAGAAAGAGAAGCAAATTAACCCAACTGGCTCTGTTCAGCATTACTTTGATTTATTTAAGGGAAAATACTGATGGTAAAAAGGAAAAGGGTGAATGTGGATGCCACTGGGAGTAAGATCGTCTATTGCCAGCACAGCAGAACCTGTTTTAAAGGATTGTTTCTGATTTTTTAAAAGTCTGTCTTAATACAATACTCACATGTCTTATGTAAAGAATGAACAATTTATTGGAAATCATTGATCCTCTCCATACCTTAACCATGTATTCTTGAAAAGACCTTTTTTTAAAAAGTGAACACAACTGCCTGCTATGACTGGAAATGATGTGAGAGTGAACCAAAACAGCTAAATTGTGGGCCAAAAGTGTACTCCCCAGTTTAATGATTATCCCCTGTGGCGAGGGACAGGAGAATGGACTAAAATAATAAATACTGAGTAGATTTAAAACCAGATAAACTCACTGACTGTGCCAAGTTTAATTAGTTAGAGTCTAGAATCTCCTGGATTTTTCTTAAACACAGGTCTATCTCTCTGTCCCTCCTCTTCAGCCACTTTCCTGGTTTCTCAGGCCCTTTCATTACCATCTTCCACTCGTTCCCTCTGACTTCCCTTTTATCCACATCACCTGACTTCCCCAAACAGTTACGCACCTACTCCCACTTCTCTAATCAGCCCTGAGTGACCATGGAAGAGGCTGGCGAGAGCATTGTCAAATAGAAGGCTGCTAAACAGACGAGCTGGCCTTCTTTCTGTTGCATTGTAAATAATTTTGCTATGTCTTGTGTTGTCGCACTTGCTTGATGTTCAGCTGTGTTAGTAAAGTTGTTGACTTGCTAGTTTTTGATCACAAGTAATGCAATTATAACAAGTGCACATATTCAGCTTGCCTTATTTACAACAGTAAAATGCACTCTCACACCAAATCTTCCACAATGTTGCTTTAACCAGCCCTTTTCCACTCACTCTTCTCCATCTTGTTGTAGGTCTATGTTACGATGCCTGTTTGGGCAGCTTCTCTGGTTTTGACCTTTACCTGCTTCACCATTCAGGGTTTTAACTCCACAGAGAATTATGAGGTGGTCACCTCCATCAACTGTCTTTCTGCCTCCAGCTCTTGACAATACCCAGATTGTTGACCGGTGTCACCATGGTAAATACTATTTTCTACCAAGCATTGCGATCTGTACATTTCTGTTATTTGTAACTGGAGTTGCAGCATGATGTGGTGATAATGTATCCTAATTAGCACAGCGCATCGGGAAAGACGCTACCAAAACTTCCAGAGGGGAAGAAAGAAAAGAGCTGTCTGTTTGGCTGGCCTGCAGCGTGGGGGCCTCTGCTCTTTCAAAATAAACAGGCCGACAGTGTTTCCACTGGTAACATCTTTGCCACACAGCAAAAATAATAACTAAAGAAAACAAAACTGCGTTTCCCTGCCGTTAGATGTTTATATAGTTTTATATTGCCAGCAGGGATTTAAAAAATCTGCAAATGGCAATGGTCTGTGTTTGTGACCGTTGCTCTCGCCTGTACAGTGACTACAAAGCAAGTGTGTGTTTGTTTACACCAGTGAAATGTATGGAAATAAAGTAGTTTTTACATCTTTTTAATAAACCTTTTCCCCACTTTATTGAATACAGACATCTGTAGAACATATTAATTCATTACTATCCCCCATCTGTGAGCATGACTGCCACATACTGATAAAAACAAATCATTTAAATTAGGTAAAAAGTTATTAAAAATGATAGGGTGTCTTCTAAAAAGTGTGAGGGGTTTATTGAAAATACAAATACTTAAACAGGAGAAGATCCACATTTGTGAAAATAATATTTTGCCAGCAGAATATTCAGTATGTCAGTATTTGTGGTCACGTTCTCAGTCTCAAACAGAGCAAATATTACTGGGATCACAACAGAAGATTGCAGATGAACACTTAATATCCAGGAATTTACCACAACTTCACTGCAAAAGCTATAAATGAGAAGACTAGCTAATGTTGTTAAACTTGCTGTTTTGTTAACTGTGTAAATGAACACATTTGCCTTTATGTTGTATTTGATTAAATGTTGAACAGGGCGTATTTTTAAAAAATGCTTTAACATGATCATTGTAATAATTGACTTCAATCATATAATTATTAGAAAAAATACAATGATTGTAAAACGTGTTTGCACGTGATCTGATGATTTTTAACAAATAAACTTATAAAGAAATTTATTTACATGATAAAAACCCCTTGAGATGTACCATCTCGTTTTTGAGGGGGTCCTGACCCAAAACACCCAATAATATAAAACTACACAACATATACAGCAAACATTAGACCAACTATAGTAAACATTTCAAAAATACAAAAAAAACACACACACACACACAAAAAAACCCCAAACACATTCACTCATATATCTTGCACATGCCACAAACTCTAGACACCAACACTAATAGTAAAACCGTAGAGTATAACAATAAGTGACAATAATTATAAATAACAGGAGCAGTCTGTTGTAAGGTGAATAATAAGAGCATTCTTAAATGAACCTAGATACTTCAAAGATGTCAAGATAATTGGTAGTTTGTTCCAGTCTTTGGGAGCCTTAACCCTAAATGCTTTTTCCCTATTTCTAGTGTAGTTTTGGAACATGAAAAAAAAGAGTGTTATTGCTTCTAAGATAATAAATTTGATTAGAGTTATGCAAAAATGAAAAACTCTTGTAAATAAACAGGATATTTAAAATTAATACATTTAAAAAGAAACTGGTACCAGTGTAACTGTCT
>JAPMOB010228177.1:0-17665 GCA_029875015.1 Lepomis gibbosus
CCCTCACTCCTCATCACCTCTGTCTTTCATTCTCTTTTTCTCTGGCTGTCTCTTTTTCAGCCCAAGGCTAAACTCTCTCTAAGTTATACAAGTGAATCATCACTTGTAATAAGTGTCTTCAGAGTAAAGAATTATTGCACATTAAAGCAAAAGGACTTCAGATGTACACAAATACATTAAACAATCTGCAGAATCTACATTTGAACTACAGGTGGATCAAATTAATGTGAAAGGGTTTTAATAAAATCGCAGGTCTGTGATTCAACTTTTAAGAAATAACAATATATAGTCAAATTGTTATATTATTTAACTGCTGTCCAGTTAAATCAGAAAGCCCTCATTCAGCTCCACGTTTGGTCAAATTAGCCAGTATTATGTATAAAAAACAGTATTTCCCGCTGAGGGTGGAGTCATTAAAAGGCAGATCTTTCCATCTCCACTAGAGGGCGGTGTCATGTTAAGAACTGCGTGTGTCTGTAATGACTGGAAAAAAGTTAATTGTAAAAAAAGTGACAACTATTTAAGTTTGACCTTCTTCTTCTTGGCTGAGGCCATCCACAGTGTCAGGTCATGTGTGTCCACAGTCTGTGCATTCATATGTGAGTGTCAGTGTCTCGTGTTGACCCAGCTGAGCGTGTATGAGCTCTGAGCATTTGTTACTGTCCGTTTCAGGACAGTGTGACCTTCTCCAGCAGAGCTGTGGACCAGCTTTAGTCCAGAACCTTGGAGACCATGTAGGACACTGTACCAATAGCGGAGCACTTCCTCATCGCTCCCGCCCACCTCAAAACCTGCCCATTGCAAGTGCACAGTGGCAATCAGATGATGGACACTCTGCAGAGTGCCCGACTCAATCCAGTTTTGGAAAATTCTCCACTCAGCACTGAGCAGGTCAGCATACAGGAAGTGAACCTAAAGAGAATAGAGATTCAATTTGTCCTGTATAATGCACAATAATGATCATATATTCACAATAGCAATAAAAAGTACAGTGTGTTTTACATATTACTTACTTACAAAAAGGTAGTATTTGCTTTTAAAAGCTAATTGAGAGTCATCCTAAAAATATCAAGATGAGAGAAAAGTTTGTTGGAATTGACAAGATTTGTAAAAGTTCTGTCTATATTCAGTACAGTTTTACTGTATTTTTAATAAGAACATATGATGATTTTTTTCATGTAGTGCAGCCATACTGAAAATCAACTTAAAATCATTATTGAATATGTATATGTCTTAGAGCCAGTGTTGGACAAGTTACTCAGAAATTGTAATAAGTTCAGTTTTACTTATTGCCCAAAAAAGGTAATAATATTACTTTACATATTACTGGGTATTAAAAGTAACTAGTTACATAACTATATTAGTAGTAGTAGTTAAGTTAAGTGTACATTTCTAAAAGAAGTATTCAGTGATTTTACCAAACATACAACATTGCTTAGCGCCACTTTCTCCCAACGAGTGCATGCATCACTGGCAGTAGCGCTCAGAGTTTCTTTCTATTTTCACAACCTAAGTTTCACATTTCTGTGCTGCTTTAACAGATGCTCCAATAAATTACAACAAAGTTTACAACAGACAACAATGTTCTTTGCATCTTAGACTGAGACGCAATAATGGCAATACTTCCACCTGTGCAAAGAACGCCTGTCTCCCTCCTCCTTTAGTCTTCCTTCAGCTTCTTGGTTAACAGCTGACCTGAACAACTAAAGGTCCGGTGCATTCACATCAAGTATGGTGCGTTCTGTTAACGCAGGAACGTGGTGTTAATTGGAACAGTAACTGTAATATTATTACTGCTTTGGAAATCGTAATCTGTTACACTACTAGTTTCTGGGAAAAGTAATAATATTACAGTAACGCTGCCCAACATTGCTTAGACCATTTCTTATAATGTCAACCAACACAGAGTCAAACTGTAGGTATGTAGTTCCCTCTTGTGGCTGCGGGATGTAACCGGGCCAGTGTGTGGTTCACTCACTTAAACTGTTTCCATGGCAGCCAGGGATGGCGCAGAGCCCTGTTGCTATGGGAACATACAAGTAAGAGAGATTTGTGGGTATACTGGGTCGAAAAGACTCTAAGGTATGTTTGTTTGGCACTCTTTCTCCAACTGTCTGCGTGTCTTACTGTGTGATGTCCCAGAGCTGCCATGATGTCTGCCAGTGTTTGAGAAACACCGCCCAGGTTGCCTCTCGTCTTGTGCCTGCGCTTCCTTGGAGCTCGCCACTCCAGCCACATCTTGTGCTGGCTGACCACGCCTCCATCACCATGGTTACTGGCCAAACTGTTGCCAAGGTGACCACCAGATGCATTGGAGTTGCTGGGATCAAAACTGTGGACTTCACACCCCAGCCCTGACACGGTCTTTAGAAAGTCTGCATCTTCCCCATCCATACTGGAGAGACGAAGACAAATACAAAACGAGACAGGGGAGCGTTGAGGTGGTTTGAAGATTGTTGCATGCATGATTAAATATGCATTGCGTTGTTTATTCCAACTCTGCCAGTGATGTGAATGCATAAGCATCACAGCACATGCACATCGTATACAGACATATGGGCACACCTAAAGAAGTATGCAACACACGGTCTATCTGCAGCTGGAAGGAGCCAGTCCTCAGCACACAGCAGCCAGTGGGGTGTATCTGTAGGGGGTTGTGATGCCTGAGCCTGGCCTGGAGACAAAACCCTGGAGCAATTGAGCTGGGGATGGACAGGAGAAGAGAGGTCACGTGAAATGAGTTGAGTAAAGGTGTGAGAACAATCTTACTCAGAATTAGTATTCTTCAAAGAACAGAGGAAGTTAAAGAAGAAGTTTGGTAAAAAGCTTGTCTTGGGAAATTTGTGAGAACATACACTGAGTGGGATTCTCTGTTAAAAATTTACTCTTAAATGTGAGATTCAGTTGATGATAATCATTTAACTTGAGGAGATATAACAGTCATTTTGACTTATGGCAGGTATTGAGTAACTACACAACAAAATCAACACAATATACTTGGTTTAATCATTTCCCTCCCAGTTCTCCAGCTCTCCTTGTTACGCAAGTCTTAACCCTTGTATGGGAGTTTCTAGTCTGGAACTCAAAGTCCTCACTGGCTCCAGATTCTGCAGGATTCTGCTGCCAGGATACTGACAGCGCCTGACTGATCATATTATTGCTATGTTAACCCCCACACTGGAAGTATACAGTTGTAGAAGTGAAATAGTTGAAAAAGTTAAGTTTTTATTGATTACTCCTGAGGCTTGGCAAGATCTAACTCCTGGCTGCAGTATCTGTTGGTCTCTTATGAGCCAGAGTGTAGCTTGAGATCTTCAGGGAGGGCCCAACATTGTGTTTCCCAAGCTGAGGGTCGGGACCCCACCAAAGGGGTCACAAGATAAATCTGAGGGGTCACAAAATAATCACAAAAACAGAAAGGAAGAAGGAAGAACTTACTGCTACTCTCTAACTTTTTCTCTCGCAATTTTAGCTTTTTTTCTCATGAAATACTGGAGTTAGTCATTGATCTGAAATGGGACGTTTTGGTTAAATTGCTCACAGTTCACTGTCAAGTGTCGAATATGGTAGTTGTGATGAGGCGTCATAAACAGACATCACTTTTCACAGGGTCACAAGCCAAAAAGATTAGACACTATGTAATACGGTATACCAAATTCCTTTTTAATTTTATTTCATCTCAGAGTTTATAATTGTTTTATTGTGTCATTTCTCTCTGCTTGTCTGTAATATTGACTGGCAGTCTCTTAAGTATAGTAAAAAAAAAAAACAGTTACACACAATTAAAAGGTGCCGCATAGAGTGAATATGAATCAGAAATGACTGGGAGCCTTTAAAGTGCATTTCACACACTGACGCACTTTCACACCTGTCAAACATTATTTTTTTGTTTTCAGTTTAGTGAATGACAACTCGCTGAAGCTAAGATGTATTTATCTGACAGCACTACTGTGATGTTCTGTGTAGCCCACCTTTGGTCTGGTGATATATGTGATGATCCGATTAAGTTCTGCTGTGAAGGACGGTTTGTCTGCCAACCACGGCTGCAGCTTCAGTGATCTGGGTCCCATCTGGGGAACACGCACACATACATATCAATATATTGATACTACAGTGCAAGGAATACCAACACTGTCATGGGAATTTGGACGGGATCTGAATAAAGCATAGGTATGACAGTAATGTGTGCAACCCCTGCCTCAGGTATGAGCGCTGAGGAGGCAGGTCACTGGCTCTGACCTCTGTCCTGCTGATAACACATTCGCCTGAGGCACTGTAACATACAAACACACACACACACACTCAAAGACCCCCAAACCAACTCAGACTGAACCCTGTGGTCACCATGGCAACCTCAGGATGGGGGGTGTGGGGGGTGTTGATGATTCACTTGTATGAGTCAGAGAGAGTTTAGCCTTGGGCTGAAAAAGAGACAGCCAGAGAAAAAGAGAATGAAAGACAGAGGTGATGAGGAGTGAGGGGAGGGAGTTTGAGGTACAGAGAGGACAGATGCACCCACACACTAAAACGCAGATGAAGGTTGAAGCTCTGTGCAACTGAAGGGCAAAGAGAGAAACCGCTGCCTCCTCTCTGGTCCGGGGTCAGTCCTGTGTTCACCTCCTGCCCTCACCTGTTCAAATGTCTGTAATAATGCAGAGCTGTGCACAAACTGATCTGGCTTAAACTGGACGAGGAAACCACAGCAGCATGGTACGTTTTCATCTCTAAGCTGAGCATTACCCCATCATCTGCATCCTACTTAGCCTAATCTCAGTATTCAGTACATTTTAAATATTTAATTGGCGTAAAGGTAAGCAATATGGCATAAAATTAACTGGGGTATAAGAGAATAGATGACGTTTTTTCACCTAATATTCAATATACATCCCACTGTGGGTGAAAATTTTTAATTCCCCCAAAAGTCTTAGGCTGGTAGCTGATTCAATAAATAGCCCTATCTGTTCTTTAGCAATTGTGCAATTCAGAAACATTTCAATTAAACTTTTATCTCTCATGCAGTTATATTTAGCTTACCTGGCGTGAGTGCGTCTCGTTCTCATCCTCATACGCTTGTGTCCCCTCCCTCCTTTCCCCATCTTCCACCTCTACCTCCTCCTCCTCCTCCTGCAGCCCTGGTCGCCGGGACGGGGATCCCCGCTGGCGTGAGTTCTTCTCCGGTTCGATGCTAATAACGGAAAACGCAATCGCGCTCTTCAGCTCCTCACCCTCCCCCACCCTTGCAGCTGGAGGTAACCGTGCCCCGACGACGAGGAGCTGTAGTGCGAGGAGAAGTGGGGGGACTAAAAGAAGGAGTAACGTTATTCCCGAGCGGATTGGGGGACCACCGCGGCCCCACCACCGCGCACAGGTCCGCATACCTTCCCCGTGGAGATACCGGGGAACATCGCAGTGGCGGCGCCAAGTGATTCAACTTTTTTTCTGGAGGGCAGTGAGGAAAGTCCCAGCTGAGAACACCCCTCCTCCTCTTTCCTCCCCGACCTCCTCCTCCTCCGTCTCCTTCTTCTTACCCCCAGGGGAAAGTTGTGATGACGAAGCGCATTCCTCCGTCAATAAGGTGGCCTTATGACACAATTTTATTTATTTAGCCCTTATTTATATAGACCTAGGCATATAGCTAACTCAATTAACCTATAAATGCGGGCTTTTACTTGGTCAGTGGGGAAACACGCCGAAACCTCACATGTTAAAGAAAGTACTTAGGTGTTGTTAAGCCAAATGCTTAACTTGTATAAAACTGTTAATGTAAAGAGAATGAAGAAGAAACTTTCACCCGTATGAGCAGTGACTGTAATATCACTAATAGGATAATAATTATTATTATTATTATGACTAATAATAATGTTGAGTTGACCATTTTTAATCTTGTGGACAGCAACTAGGTAACCTCAAGTGGGCTACTACTTTTGAGGTAAGTAGGAAACTTACATTTTATGCTAGTTTTTACCTCTTAAGTTAGACCTCTACAAGTCAGAGGGAAATACTGCAGGTTTTTGATGCACTACATTTATTAGACAGCTACATGACTACTTGCTTAGGAGATTGACATTTTACATAGGAAACTTTAGCTTATAAAAGTAGATTCATTATACAACACAGTGGTGCATAAGTTGTTAAAACCAGCTCCCTATTGACCAGTTATATTCAAATGCTGCTTACATGGTAATGGATCAGTAAGGAAACAATGTAATACAAAAGTTACAGGGGCTATTCTGCCACATAATAAATACTTTACCTTTTGCATTAGGCCTAAGTATATTTTGATAATAATACCCCATGCTTTTAATTACTTAAGAAATGTTTTGAATGCAGGCTTTGTGCTTGTAAGGTATTCTTACAATGTGGTTTCTACTTTTACTTAGATAAAAGATATGAATACTTCTGCCACTGATTGTTGAGAAATAATTTTACAGATTATAACAGAATAGTGGTGTTAAAGTTGCTGTATGGGTATGGGTTTTGGTTGCCTGTAGAAAGTAGTCATTTGTATTTAAATTAAATGCTGTTATTTTGTAGTAGAAAAGAAAAGTCTGAAAGAGAGCTGTTGCTCAGCACCCTTTTCTTCTCTGTCATGTAGTGTTGACAGTATGCGTCCCCTTCCTCCATACAGTGGAATGTCACAGCAAACACATTTCCTCCGGCCATGTCTGAGTCTATTTAGTCAGCCTGTTGACAAACTGTACACAATATGCAGCCAGTAAACTCCCCCCATCTGCTTTCTTTCTCTCGCTCTCCCTCTGCCTGTCTGACACACACACAAACACACACACAAGAATACACTCAAGCTGCAGATGTACAGTATTTGCTCTATTATAGCAAGTTTCCCTGTGAGGACATGAAATGAGCATGGTGTCCCTTCCTGTCAGCTCTCTGGTACCACCAGCCTGTACACTGTGCCGTATTACATTTCCTTATTTGGAAGAGGAATTTCGGAACAGTACATTTTTGCACATTTTGTATCAGCGTTCTTAAAACCACTCCAACACTCTTCTGATTTCCTTAGTCTGGTTTCTTTCTTTTCCCTCCAACAACCCCACCCCCCCAACTCCACCAACCATTCCTCTCCTCCCCTCCCTTTCTCCCTGTCGAATTGTGTCCTTGACTGAACTCTCTTGCTCACAGTCCCAGACAGCCTGGGCAAAGCCCAATACCCAGGGAACACACGCACATACAAACATGCTCACACCTCCCATAATCCCTTAAAGAAGCAGTATGCTATGGACAAGATTACCAATGGCAAGAACAGAATGTGTATTTAAATATTTTGCACCTCAGATACATACATGATATGTAACAGACAGATATACAATTTTTTTCATCACAAAAACCACCAAACAACACAAGACCACAGAAAAAAGAAGGGAGAGAGAGTGAAAGAAAGAATGAGGCCCCGCAAAGACTTTGGTGTCCGGGGAGCTTCACTCCTTTTGACCCCACATACACACACACATACATAAATGCACACATACACACAACTACATGCATTACTGCAGTCACGCAAACACACCCTCCTCTGTCTCACATTCACACACAGAAAACAAGAGTCTCTTTGGGGCCGTTGTGTGATTTCAATGTCTCTTTCCCTTGTAGTTAAAACAGCAAAACACAGGATGTTGGGTCTCCATGCTGCAGTCCTCGCTCCCCCCCCCCAGAGCAGAGAAACCATGGCAGAACACTGAGGAGGGCTTGTTGATGATGGACCTTCAGAGGGGGCCCCTGGCTTGGAGCTGGAGTCATATGTACAGATGCTGGTATTTCAAGAGCAGAAACTGGTTTAGTCCACTTTTCTCTTATGACACACAAGACAAGGAGTGCACAGAGCGGGACATTTGCTAGGCTCATGGTATTTAAAAAGTTGACTTGGGCTCAGATGCGGTTCAGGTTACGGCACAAGACAGAAATGCAGGTTTAGTGTAGGTCGAGTGCAGACCATAGTTGCTGGTTTAGCAAAGGAGGGGAGGTTGAGAGAGAAGAGAGGCAAGATACAGAAAGAGAGAGTAGAGTGATGCTTGTATGTCCTAATTGCAGATGTACAGAACAGGACCAGAAAGATTTGGTGACACACAGACATCTGGGAAACAGAGTCCTCTATGCATCATAGCAGGACTGAAAGGGCTGAGGAAATAGGTTCGTCTCTGTCCGTCAGAGCCTGCTATTCATCTGTCAGCTCCTCTCGGCCATTCCCTCATTCCAGCATAGAGAGTGAGTGAGTGAGTGTACACATGTATGATTTGATGTGTTCATGTTTAGGTAGTGGCTTAATCTGCACATGCGTGTCTGTGTTTGTGTGCATGTGTGTGTGTGTGTGTGTGTGTGTGTGTGTGTGTGTGTGTGCATGCTTGGTTGTTTAAATTGCAGTTGATCTTGATTGTCAGTGCTGGAGAATTAAAGCTTCACTGTCCAAGGCTGGCAGCTAAATTCTCACCCTTCATTTCAGTCTCTCACAAAGAAGTATCCTTACCAAAAAAAAAGTTTGCAAATCTGTAAAAGCTTGAATTGAATGCACCTGAAAGAAAAACAGAGAGGGAGGAAGGGGGAAAGAGATGAAGAGAGATACAGTAATATGAACGGCATGCTATGAATTTAATGAACTAAGCTTTGACTCTATTTTATCAGGTCATACTTATTTACATATACAGTGCTCCTACATACTTTATTGTAATTGTGTGTTTTACCCTATATGGTGTGATTTGGTGACGAAAGTAATGTGATAAGTAACATGTACACTGTAAGCTATTGTTGCTGTTATTTGTACTTTTTACATGAACTTTCACAGCTTGAACATGTTTTGAGACACAAGCTACCATAAAACACATTCCAATCCACCTCAAACTAGCAAACATGGACCTAGAGAGTACCTGGAGAAAATAAATGAATAAACTGAAATTTAACAGGACCTGTTTTCAAACCAATTACATAAGGCTGTTTTGTGAAAGTGACAAAAATTCATGGTAAATGTTAATTTTTCATTTACTAATTAAAACTACTAATAGTGCCTCATTAAATATCAAGTAATGAACAGCTTTACAATTTGGTGTATCTATTGACAGATTAATTCATTCATTTGTGATGTCTTTTTCATATTTATTTATATTATATATTTTAAAATTGTGGGTAATGTTTTTATTGTCCAATTAAATATCAAATCATGAGCTGCTATCAAAACAAAAGTATGATCATCCTCAGTAATTAAACAGTCCTCTGGAAATGTGTATTAGTGTTCTGGTGGTGCTCCTTGGTTTTAAGGATGACCTTATTTGATCAAAAGGTGTAATAAACTCACCTGCTGTTACAGGCTGGTGACGCTGAAGCTGTCATCATTGGCTGGGTCCAGGAGTTGGCACAACACCCCACCTCCCTGAGCGGCCTGGGAGGCGAAGCGGTGTCCTATGCCCTGGTAGGACTGGTGGGACAAGGAGAAGAGACTAGTGTCCTCCTGATGGGGCGAGGAGTCCAGGGGAGGTTTGGAGTATGGAGATTGAGGCAAGGGGCCCTGGCGGTGGCCTGTGCTCATAACATGGGGTGTCAGATCCCGCTTGTGGGAGGGCACGGTTGAGGGAGGGCTGCACTCCTCATAGAGCACAGGTGTTGAGTGGGAGTGGAGACTGGGACTCTGGTTGGAGTGTGTATGGGAAGGGAGGTGAGAGTTGGGGTTGGTGTGTGTGTTGTGGTGGGGCTGATTGTTGGTGTGGGGGTTTGAGTGGGAGAGAGGGTTACTCTGGAGGTGTGAGCTGGGATGGGTGTGTGAGCTCAGGTTTGCGTGGGGCTGTGTATTGTGATGGTGAGCGTCATGGGTAGTCGGATTCATATGTGTGTGCGTGTTCGCATTTGGACTGGCGAGCGGATTACTATGTGTATTTCCATGAGGACTTGTGTGCTGGTTGCTGTGTGTGTGCATGGCTGTATTTGAGTGTGTGCTGTGTGAGTGGGGGCTGGGACTGCCGCTGTGCGATGTCTGTCCGTACCAAAAAGGGGAGCTGCAGTAGCTGGGGGAGTCGTACTGCGAGAACTGTGGGTCTTTTGGAGGGGGGCGGTGTGAGGGACTCAGTGCAGTGCCGCAGTGGGGTGTTACTCGTGGTGAGGGAGAGCAGGAGGGGGAGAAAGTCCTGGAGGGGACAGGGTGGTAAGACTGGGGCGGAGGTGGGGTCGGCTTCGGAGGGTAAGGGGGAGATGAGACACTGGGTGAGAGGGAAGAGGAGGACTCTCCAGGGTATAAGGCTGGATATCGCTCCTCAGAGGAAGGTGTGGAGGGGTGGGCAGAATAAGGGGAAGGGTACTCACAGGGCTCCTGGAGGTAGGTGGAAGGTGGTGCAGGATTGGGAGTGGCCAGGGGAGAGAGGCTACTACTGTCTCCGCTGTAATAGTCCAGCCCCTCATGGAACAGCCCAGAACCCTCCGGACCTCCAACGGTCACTGCTCCTCCCACTCCAGATGTGGAGGCAGCCTTGCCCCTGCCTTTGGCCGCTGATGGCCGCTCTCTCTGACATGGAGACAAACCCCCTCTGCCTCCTCTAGACCCTCTGCCCCGTCCTCCAACCCCTCCCCGCTTAGGTCCAGGAGTAGGTGTTGGGGAGGGACTGGATGGGGAATCAGAGTGTAAAGCAGAAGCACCTTCTTTTTCAGATTGTGGTTCAGTCCGTTTCCTGCGACCACGGCCAGGTTTGCTGGTTCCCCCACCCTGGAAGAGGACGTTCTGGCTCCAGTTGTACGAGGGCCCTGAAGCACTCTCATGCCAATCCATCATCAACTTCTCCAGGCTGGACAGACTTGATTGACCCCCCTCTCCACTAACAGCAGCGACCTCATTCTGTTTGTAGAGGCCACCTGTGGAGCTAGGTCCACTACCAGTGGCTGCAGAGCCAAGATGTGAAGAGTCAGAGGAGGATTCTGACAGACTTTCAGGAAAAGGTTGTCGCTTGGCCTTCTGGGGGGTGTAGTTTGAGATATCCAAGATGTCTTTGGACTCGCTGGAACCATATTCACTGTAGCCGTGATACTGATGCCCAAAGCTGTCTGTTGACCAGCCACCATAACCTTGTCTGAAAAAATAAATATACATACATAAACACAACACAAATTATTAAACACACCAACAGCACTTGAACAAAATGTGTTGAAATAGTTAAATTTTCACTGCTTATGGAGTACATGGTGGACATGGTGAAATTTAAAGTAATGCGCTGGAATGAAACATTTATATTGAGTAATTCATATGTTTTTGATCCTGCTGTGGTCAGACTTTTATTAGTTTGTACTTTTTAGCAGTACTTTTACTTGACATAGTTAATATTAAATGGCATATAATTAAAAACCTTTCATACAGAGTCAGAATTTTGTCAGACATTTATAAATTTCTGCATTACTTTGACAGTAGTTTTTTATGATCACAGGCCACCACAAGTGATTTACCTGTAGTTCCACTGATTAGAGTTGTACTGTTTGTAACCATCTGGAGAGGAGGAGGAGCTGAATGGGCTACTTTTGGCCACAGACATGTAGCCTCCACCTGGTGATGTTGGTCCTGTCAACTCTCCCCGCCCCATGGAGGAATGACCTGCTGCAGGATATCCACTATAGCCTCGCTTGGCTGCTACCTGATAGCTAGAATAACCCATTTGACCAACAGTGGTGGCCTTGCCAGTGCTGTGTCCAGATCCATATGCAAAGCTGCAGTCTGAGGATCTCTGTGGCACTGCAGGAGAAGAGGAGTAGGCAGAGGAGAAGTGGGCATAAGAGGCAGGATGGGGGGAGCTAGGAGAGTGTGAGAGAGATGGAGGGGTAGATTTGGGATAGGTAGAAGTAGTGGGGGATATTTGGGCCAGGCTGGCATAGCTGTATGGGGGCCTGGCTGAGGAGCAATGTGTCTGGGAGGAACCCTCCACCCCAGACCCTGCACCCTTAGTGCCCCACTTTGGGAATGCAGGGGACCAGCTGTGACCAGTAGCTGGACTGGATGGCTCATATCCAGGGGTGGATGAAGCTTTCCGGGGGTCTGACTGCGAGGAGGAGATGTCCAACAGGTCTGATGAATCATCTGAATCGAGGAGTGAGCGGAAGTATCCGGCAAACAGGCCTTGTGAGTCCTCCCCAGCTGGTCCAACCCCTCTGCTTCCTCCTGTGTTGCTGTAGGCACCTCCCCTTCCGACCTCGCAGGAGGAAAAGCCCCCCCTTGGAGATCCACAGAGCTGATACCCACTCAAACCTTTCTCCTTGTCCTCCCCCCAGCCACCTGCCCCATTGGGCCAGTCCTGCCCCATGGACAACCCCTCCCCTTTAAATGCACCATTTTTTCTCATACGTCTCTTCTTAACAGTTTTCTCTCCCCCAGGCTCAGTTCCTACAATGCCCCCTCCCCTACCAACCCCACCTCCAGCCTTTCCCCTTTTCCTAGGTAATCCATGCTCAGAATGGGGGCTCGGTTTCCGCTTCTTGCCAATGGATTCAAAGAAGTCACTGAAGGTGCTCTTATTGCGTTCACTGCCCCCAATCCCCCCTGCTGCTCCTCCACCTCTTCCAATGCCCCCTCCTCTGCCGCCTCGGGGGCGTCTATACCCAGTGAGCCGGTGGAGCAGTGTGGATATTCCAGGGTTTTCCAAGGGAGTATGGAAGCTTTCTGGTTCACTGGGTGTCCAGCAGCGAGGGGGAGAGCAACGGCCAGTGGCAAGTGGCTGGCGATTTAAGAAGGCGAGTTTGGACAAAACATCCCCATATTCGGTTTTCACATCATTAGTATCATTAACATAGGATGGGTAAGGGGAAGGGAGCTTAGTCCGACGCCGTCTCTGTGGCTTCTTCGGCTGGTCTCCATTACCACCAGCAATCCCGGCATTCGGAGGCTCTCCGGGTATTACTGGTAGAGCCTGTTTAGGTGGCCGTCCCCGCCTGCGTTTGAGAATAACAGGCAGTTCTCCAGGAGGGAACATCACCATAACACTCTTCCCATTGTTCTTCATGCGGAGAAGTGCAGTTGGCTCTCGAACTGCCTCTGAGCCCTCCAGACCTCCATCGTTGCTTTTCTCTGTCCCTGTAATTGTCTCCATATTAGAAATCTTGTAGCTCTTCTGTCGGCGGCTAAGGCTGACAGGAATGCGAGCCACCTTAACAACAATCTTCCTCACCTGTAAGGCAGAGGCCAACACACAACATGTAAAATTGCAAATTGTATAAACATCATACATGGTACAAAATTGTGGGTAATGTCAAGGAGTAACTACACTTATTTGTAACTATAAATTAACTTACGCCAACAAAACGCCCACGTCTCCGGTTATTGGGAGGAGATGCCCCGAACTCCGCAACAGGTTCCTCCTTTACAGTTAGCAGAGGTGCAGGGATGGTGGATGTGTTTGCAATTGGCAGATGAGGGGTAGCACGCTGAGCCATGGACTGGGCTGCCTGGCGCTTTTTCATGACACTTTTAGGACCTGCTTTATGGACAGATTTTGGTGCAGGCCTAGACCTGGATTTAGGTCCAGGTCTATGGCCAAGTCTGGGCCCAGGTTTAGGTATAGTTTTAGGAACAGGTTTGGGTACAGTTAGAGCAAGAGCGATGTCTGTAGGGCAGGTAGCCGTGGGGAGAACAGCCTCCACAGACGAATGCACTTTTTTCTCGCCAACAGCTACCTCCTCCTCTTTAACCCTCCAGATATTCTCCTCCAGTACTTCATCCTCCTCCTCTCCTCCCCTGTCCCTCCCTGCTCTCTTCTCCCCTTCTTCTATGCTTCGGCGTAGGCGGGAGGATTTGCGCAGGTGACAGGGGAAGCGGGGACGTCCAGAGCTGCGGAGTGCATACTTCTTCTCAGCCTCCACAGGAAGAGGGGTGGGGACTGTGTTTCGGTTTGGACCAATAGGGACTGGACAAAAGGTTGAGGGCATGTCTGTCTCTGTAGTGAGGACTGGGGCTGCCAGCTGATTTGTGGAGGCAGGGCGATTGCCAAGTGTCAAAGACAGGGGTTGAGGTGAGGTTGTGTGTATGGCCTCTGGTGTGAGAGTTCTGGCGTGTTCTGGCCCTATAGAACGCGTTTGTGTGTTAATATCCATGAGTCCACAATTATCCACATGTGCATGTGAAACAGCCTGAGCATGCACATCTGGGTCTATGTGTGTTTGCATGTTTCTAACTGTCTCTGCAAATGTGTCTGTCTCAGCGGTAGTGTGATTCTCCGTCTGCCTCCGCCGGCAGGAGCTGTGCCCCAGCCTTCTCTGTAGATGGAGGCCGTTAGCCAGGGCGGAAGGAGAGGGGGAAGGAAAGTGGTCGGAGGTCACCGGTGCCAGTCCATTGTTAGAGGGATCCTGGGTCCCCTCCTGGAGCCCAAGCTCCCTGGTCCAGAGCTCTGGCCCGACCAGCCCTTCCACACACGCTTTTTCCTCTGCCTGAGTCCCACCACAGCTCACTGGAGCCCCAGATTGGCCTGAATGTAGGTGATCTGACAAGCCACTCATTCAGTGGACAGTCTTGCTGGTACTGAGAAAGGAAAAATAGGGATGTTTTCTGCTGTATGAATTTCTTTCTTCTTCGTAGTCTTCTTCTTACAGCTGGCAAGACGATTCAAGGACCTATGGACAGAAATAAAAAACAATTATCAACTAGATAGGAAGTCCACAAATAAGTTAACATTTCCTTGTTCCATTTATTATATGTAACATAAACTGCTTGACACTAAATGTAGTGGTCTTTCTAAGGCATCAAACAATATATATATAAAAGTAAAAAAATTACAGCACAGATGAAATTGTGGTTGTGTGATAGAATCATCAACATTTTTGGCAATGGGCCATAAACCTAATCCGTAATGCACTCTACTCTATTAACTGTGCCACCCACACAGCAGCATTACAACATTAGATTACATTTACCATTCATATCCTGCTCAATTGGTTGCTTTTACCGAATGGTTGTGGTGATTCTGATTTTGATTCTGAGTTGAGCCTCACTCTGTCTGCCTGACTGGCTCTGTTCTGCAGGGGATCATTGGGTCATCAATACTGCAGTGGAGAGCTCACATACTTCTCTCTCTCCCCTCTGCTCCTGTCTTTTGCCCATGGTTGCTAGAGTGGGAGAAAGAGATAGACAGAGACAGACAGACAGATAGACAAAGGAAGGGACAGGGAGTTGAACAAGGTGGGAGAGATGGTGAATGGGGGGGGGGAGAAAAGGAAAGGAGGAGGGTGGAGCAGAAAGAAAAAGAGAATAAGAGATTAGTACATGATGTCACAGCATGCATCAGACCAGACTAGAATCAGTATTTTGGTGAGGGCTGCACCATCTCACATCAGACACAATTATTTTGGAATGACTTGCAGTATAAATTTTTAAACTCTAATTGTAGTATGTGGCATTTCATTTCAATATACACCAGCAGATTGTAGGTACACATGTAAGCCAAACTATATCTATGCTACTGGATTTTCAATGTGCTCACTAACACACACTGTGGATCATCATTTCATGTTGTTGAGCAGACTCACAGAGTCATGTATTGTTCATGGAATTGAGTGAGTTGTGCCACATTTTTCAATCTCACCATATTTGAGTGAGTAGTTGTACATAAATGTATATATAAATTATGATAAACAATTGAGTAGTCGGGAAAAGCACACGCACAGAGACACATACTGACACTGAATGCCACATTTGGCCACAACTATTGAAATGCATTACAAAGCACTAGACTTGGAGGGTGCAACAAGAACGTGTGAATAATCGCAGCCACCAGGGGGAAGCAGAGAGGTGAGGAATAGAGAGGTGTTAAGAGGATGGAGAGATGAAGGTGACAGAAAGACAGGAACGATGGAGGGATTATAGAAACCCAGAGTGAAGTACAGACAGTCAGAACAGAAACAAGTCTTATGAAATCTGGACCACACGTGCTATCAGACTCACACGTGACCATGCATGCACACATTCAAACACAAATGTAAGCATGCGTGCCACACTTGCACACATACACACACTTGTTCCAACGCTGTACTACACTCTCCACATACAACACAATCCTGTCCATCCTCCAATCTCTCCACCTCCCTCTCCAACATATGGCTCCGATTAGGAAAGAGGGAGAAGGACGGAGAGGGAGGGGAGGGGGGGGTGAAAGACATTCAAATGAGAATGTGAATGGGTGAGAAAATATGAGAGAGGGCAAGAGACAGAAGAAGTGCAGGGAGGTGAAAGACGTGATTGAGGCAGGGAAAGGGTGGTAAGAGAGGGATAGACAGAGACAGACAGGTTTAAGTGGGAGGGAGAAAAAGTTGAAGGAGGTGAGAGGAGGAAGCAGTAGAGTAAGATAAAGAGGAGGAAGAGCGCAAGAGTTTTGCTGTAGCAGAGTTTAGGGCTGCACACATGGAGCAGACCGACCTCAACATTCTGCTGCTTTGAGAAATGACACAACTGGGACAGACAAACATGGAGATGAACACACACACACACACTCACACAACACATACTTTCTTTAACCCCCTCACCCACTCTCTCCCATGCCCAGTGCTGTCTCCCTGCCTCCTTCCCTCCCTCTCCTCTCTCCCATTCTCGTTCTCACCTTCTCTCTCGTCTAATTAACAGCATTCATTAATTAAGGCTCCGTCTGACCGGTGTGTGAGAGAAGGAGAAGAACACATGCTTTAATTAAACATTGCTGCACATGTGCTTACACATAAATGCACACAGTGTCACTCAGACATACACACACACACGTACCAACACACAAAGACACATTTAAATATGCCCCCACAGCTTCATCCTCCCACACACTCACACATCGATTTGCACATAAAGACATACATGTCTCACACACACACACACACACACACACACACACATAGTCATGCACACAAAACAAAGACACACATGCAAATATCTCTCTACTGTGCTCAACAGGGGGCATTCTGACAGGGCTTAGATGCCAGCCAATCAAAGGCTCACACTATGATTCATTGTTTAAGCAGACACTCCTGGCATCCATCAGCCGCCATTCCAATATATTCACCGTCATACGTAGCAAATGCGTTTTGGTGCATTTTACTGTGAATGGCTCGGGGGCTTTGGAACACACAGTGGCGTAGTATTGTCTCTGTGAAAACAGCCGATGGTGTGCACACTGCTCCCACATGATGATCTGTTGAAACTATTTCACAAAGAGCAGCTCTCATATGAACGATTTTGTTTGAACATTTGTGATCTTGTACATTTTTCATCTGCAACTAAAAAAGTTATTTGGTGGTATTGACTCCTTACAGACAAGGCAACAACACGACATGCCACAGAGCGTATGTGCGCCCATGCCAGTGTGAAATCAGAGAAGAGAACCTGTCATTTTCCAGTTTGGGCAGTTGCCCTGTTGTGCATAGTCTGAGAAGGAACAATCATTCTGTACATGGTAGCTGTACAGCATATCTATTCTCTTCCCATCTATCTCACTGCCACAAAGGCTTACAGACTCACAGGCCTGCCAGCAGCAACCCTCAATGAGGAACTAGACCCTGCGTGTGTGTGAATGTGTTTGTGCTCAAACGTATGTGTGTGTGTATGTGTGCGTGTGTGCGCGTGTATGAGTGTGTGTTCCTGGGTGTGTTTGTAAAAGCACTCACTGAGCTCTAACGGGTGTGCAGTTGTTGCTAAGAGACAGGCAGCAGCACCGAAACAGCATGGGGG
>JAPMOB010228184.1:0-20087 GCA_029875015.1 Lepomis gibbosus
TGTGTGTCAGCTCTCGCCGTGCCGTACCTGCGCGGCGTGGATGTTTCCTGGTCTAAAGTGGTCGGCGGTCGTTTAGCGCTGCTGCTGGACGCTTTGCAGCCGTCAGTCATCCTGGAGCTCCGCCTCAGCAGCTGTGCGCTCACCACTGAGGACCTGAGACACCTGGGTAACACACACACACACACACACACACACACACACACACGCGTACACTGTTACACAACGAGCCATTAATTTATTTAGAGTTAGTTGCCTTTAAAGTTAAATATAAGCTTTTTACAACAGGTATTTTTTAAACATCACAGTATTTACATGATGGCTGAGTTCCATTTAGCTGCTTCAGTTTCAGGGTCTTTGATGTTGATTGTAAAATCGGAATTTAAAGTAAAGTTAAAGTAAATTCAGCCATCAGACAGATGAGATGTCATGGAGAAAAACCAAAGAGCCCCTTAAACTGGAAATCCTCCTGAGCCTGCAGCTCTGTTTAATCCTGCTTTATTTCCCTCTCTGTCCTGTGCAGCTGCCGTGTGCAGGCGCGGCTGCCTGTCCTCTCTGCGGGTCCTGGATCTGTCCTACAACGGCTCGGTAGGTGACGACGGCTGGTCCGCCCTGTTCGCAGCCGGAGGCCTGGGCTCGCTGGAGGACGTTGACCTCGGCCTCCGACCTTCGACCTCTGCTCCCTGCTCACGCTGGCTGCCGGCGCTGCTCGCCGCTCTGCCTCGACTGCCCGCTCTGACTCGGCTGGCGCTGCGGCGGTGGACGATGGGCTCTCAGGACAGACGGCAGCTGAACCACCGCCTGAGGAAGAGGAGCGTCCTGCTGGAGTGGGATCCACCAAATACAGAATCATCGTTTAAGACGACCAGTCAGGAGAGTCCAGAGGAGAGTCAGCCTGAGGAGTAGGGATTCAGAATCCTGGAGATGCTTAGCTGAAAACACGAATGACGGACACCTGAATGAAAAAAAACACGACCAACACTCCAGAGATTTAAACACACGTTTCTCTGGCTTGTAAATTTTTAAAATTTTTAAAAAACGGAGCACGATAAAACACACTGTAGATTTGATGAGCGGCGGTGCTCAGGTCCAAGAAAGTCTGGGAAAATAATAATGTAGAAAATATTTTTTATACATTTTCTTTTGCTTTTTCAAATCTGAACATTAACATGTAAAAAGGAAATCACATAAAGAAAAAAAAAGTGTTTTACTGAGTTATGGTACCGATATCATGAACCTGAAGAATCTTTGACTGCAGACTGACGTCACATTCATGTCGCGCAGCTAATTTTATAACACAGGCGCTTCTCAAACAATTTCACTGTGAGCAGCAGAAGCAGACCTCAGGAAACGTTTGCAGGTGTTTTAAGTTAATCAGCTGATTACAGATCTTCTCAGGTCGACGTTTCTGTAGAACAAATTATTTAATGTAAAATTAATTTTGAGATATTGGAGTTTTGATTTCCATGAGCTGGAAGACGTAATCATCAAAAATTAAAACAAGAAAAAAAAGCCTGAAATATTTCACTTTATGTAAATATATGATGGTTTCACCTCATAAGTTCAGTTACAGAAGAAAATGAACTTTTCTATTCCACGATAGAAGTTTTTGAGATGCACCTGTAAAATATTCAGTGTCTCACTGTTTTGAGTTAAATCAGAAGAAACTCTTTATACAACCAAAACTGAAACTCTGGCATATTAATGAGTGAGTAAAAAACCCAACCAGCTTCAGCAGCGTGGAGATAAAACCTTCTTTGTTTTGTTCATAACAGCTTTAACTCTTCAGGGGACAGAAACTAAAGGGAAACTCGCATCAGCTGCAGCTTTCAGGTCAGGAGTAAACTTTGAAGAAATGGACATTTTAAATTTTAAAGAAAGAGGGATTTTTTCCAGTGGGCTGCAACAGTTAGATGTTATGATTATTAAATAAATCAGGAAGTATTTGATAATCGAATCATCGTTATGAGTCATTGTTTTAAGAAAAAAAAGGTTCTTAAATGAATATTTTCTTTCCTCCTTGGTGACAGAAAACTGAATATCTTTGTGTCATGGACAAAATAAGACATTTGAGGACGTCGTCTTGGGCTCTGGGAAACACTGATCAACATTTTTCACCATTTTCTGACATTTTATAAACCAAAAAACTTCTCGATTAATCCAGAAAATACTTGACAGATTAATCTGTAGTGAAATTAATTGTTAGTTGCAGCCCTGGTTTTCAGTTTCCCTGAACTAACTGGCCTCTGCGTTCTTTCATGAGCTCATTTAAATAAAGTTAAAGTTTTATAAATGCTAAACTTCAGATGCAGTTATGGAGAACTTGAATGATCTAAAACAAACTTAATTCTTTCAGCACCTTTGAATCTATGCATTAAACATTTCTCTGTAAATAAGATGAGGACACTTTGGCTGCACCTTTAATTAAAACAGATCTCACAGGTAACAGTTTAGTGTTTAGAAGTTTCATTTTACACAAACAAGTTTCGTCTTGGTTTTCTTATTTTAGACCCGTGGGTGCATTTTTAGTCAGTCTCTAAGTCTGTTGGGCTGCTGCTGGATGTGAGGAGGTTAATGAGAGATCAGCAGGACTGCAGGGGAACGAGCTGCTGACTGTCAACACGTCATGGCAAGATGGAGTCGGGGCTGGTGCTGTTGCAGCGTTGGATGTGGTGGATGTGTCTGTGCCGGAGCTGTTAGTCCCGTTACAGTGTCTCCTCAAACTGTGGAAGACCTCAGCGAGAAACACCTGCCCGTCCACCTCGTACGGACTAACATCGGTCTGCTCCGGAGGCAGGCGGCCGCTGGAGATCAGCTGTCTGAAGGCCTGAAGCGAGGCAGCAGCAGTGAGTTAAAGGTAGGCGGTGTATCTGCCACACAGGGTGTGTCGGATATGTGTGTGTGTTACCTGACAGACTGGCTCCTCCAGACGGTTTCCCCAGATGTAGATGTGGGTCAGAGTTGTGTTCGCTGTCATGGCCCGAGCCAAGGACAGCAGACCCTCCGTCTTGATGTTGTTGCTGGTGACAGACAGCCTGACAGACAGACAGACTTTCACAATGAGTCCAAACGTTACAGTGCAAAATCACCATGCAGCACGATCCCAGTACGCTTTCCAAGGATACATGGGATAAAATACAGAAGATAAAACACACAAGGGTTAAAACAGACAGAATGAATAAAGAAGAAAAGACAGCTTCATTTACAAAGGAGAGGCTGCAGTGATGTGAGAACGAGTAGGTTTTCAGTCTTGACTTACAAACATCCACTGAACGTGCTTCTAACATCCAGTGGAAGGTCATTCTATAAATAGGGAGCACGGTGGGTAAAAGAGCAGAGAGTGAAGAAAGTGAGTCGGTGCATAAGGTGTAATTAGCTCAGCTAGGCAGGAGTTCAATGATTTATTCTAACCACAAACGGGGACAAAAAAAAACAGGGAAGCAGAAGCAATAGCAACAGGAAACAGGCAAGGATCGAAATCCAACGTCCAAGCAAAGCAAAGTCCACAAAGTATAAATCCAACAGCACACAGAGAGGACATCAGGAAATGGCTGGAACATGAAGTCTGTATGATGAAGCTGCAACAGACTAAGAGTCACACAGAGACTTATATACATCAAGAGGGACTGACAGGACGCAGGTGGAAACAGTCACACAAGTGGGAAGTGAAAGTAACAGAAACGAGAAGAGAGCAAGAAACAAAGTGAAACAGGAAACGCAGGAAAAACCTGATCCAAAACAAAGGACAAGCAAAGACAGGAAGTTATATAAATACACCACAACACAATACAGAGAGTGGAGAAAACACAGGAAGTACAAGAGGAAGGGTTCACCAAAATAAAACAGGAAATACTAGAACACACAGTGTTTGTTTGTCTTGTGTAAATATTTCCAGCTGCTCCAGAGAACTGACAGAAATCATTTAGTAATCAAAAGTAAAATAAGTTACGTATCGGAAACCAGAGGCCACGAAGGCAGCACAAAGTACAACACAACAAGAGCATGATGAAGGTGACATGTGAAGATGAGCGTGTTGGACTCACTCTCTCAGGGCGCCGCCTGGCCACGCGACCACCTCACTCAGGTACGCAGCACCGTCATCTTCAATCCGATTGGACGACAGATCTATGATCTCCAGAGTCGAGTTGCGCTTCAGCACCTCAGCTAGATGACGCACGCCGTCGCGGGTCACGCGGTTACTACGGACAACAAAGACAAGAGGAAGAAGAAGTGACAGTCGTCAGTGAGAGTCAGGGATTCTGAAAGTCCATGTTTCCAGATGATCAGAGGGATTTAAAGAAGGAACCTCCAGACTAAAGGTGCAGGAGTTTGGACCTGGAGGAGGTTTTTGTTCCTACCAGCGCAGGTCCAGGTAGCGCAGGCTGCGGTTGAGCAGCAGGCCTTCAGTCAGCTTCTCCATCCCGGAGTCGGTCATCCCCATCTTCCCCAGGTGGAGCTCCACCAGGCTGCTGTTCACCGCCAGCATCTCAGAGAAGTGCACCGCCCACTCCTCCTGAGAGAGCGACCGACAGAGGGCTTCAGGTCCGAGTCACACGTCTGTCTGCTGGGACAGAATCTCAGCACTAACTTGGTCCTTATGAA
Organism: Lepomis gibbosus; assembly: GCA_029875015.1. Lineage (NCBI taxonomy): Eukaryota > Metazoa > Chordata > Actinopteri > Centrarchiformes > Centrarchidae > Lepomis > Lepomis gibbosus. The sequence goes on from JAPMOB010228184.1 coordinate 4,600, forward strand.
TCGTACCTGGTGGCTGAAGAGCAGCGGCCGGCTGATGTCGACAGAGCGAAGAGACTTGTTGCTTTTCAACACGATGGCAAACGCTATCACGCTCTGAGTGGCCTGCAGGGACAGAGGAAGGCTTCTGATTGGATGTTTGAAATACTGCACGTTACTACACATCAAAGAAATATTAATATATGATAAGGATAACTGTTTGTGGTTATTTTTCACTTGCAAGTTGAGACAGTAAGACATCTGCAATTTCACCAACCAGCCTGATGAGCAGTAGCCTACTCTGTGTGTGTGTGTGTTTACCAGGTCGCAGTCGGCCACCTCCAGCTCCTTCAGGGTGTTGTTCACCTGCAGCATGCTGGCCAGGTGCATGGCTCCTCTGTTCTCGATCTTATTACCTGACAGTCTGAGAGACAGCAAGGTGCTGTTACCCTGCAGAGAGAGAGAGATCATTACTTTGTGACTCTTCAAATCAAAGGGGTTCAATTCAAATCAGCTTTACTGGCATGAATATATAACAACAATGATGCCAAAGCTACATATAAATTACCTAAGAACAATTAATTTCATACATTTCATTAAATAAGTAAATAAAACAGTAAAAGTTGTGTTTGTGTGTTGATAAAATAATAATAAAATATAAATAAAATATAAAAATTCCATAAAAATAAATATTAAAAATAATAGTAAATAAATAAAACAGTAGGCGTGTGTATGTGTTATTATATTAATTTATTAAAAATTAAAATAAAATAAATAGATAAAACCGTAAATGTGAGTGTGTTTAAATAATTAATTAATTAATAGAAAATAAATACCGGTTAATAAATAAATAAATAAAACAGTAAGCGTGTGTATGTGTTATTAAATTAATTGATCAAAAATTAAAATAAAATAAATAGATAAAATCTTAATGTGAGCGTGTGTAAATAATTAATTAATTAATAGAAAATAAATACCGGTAAATAAATAAATTTAATAAATAAATAAAAACAACTAAAAAAATCTGTATCAAATGTGAAATTTACTGCAGTTCATTCATCTCCCATGAACACACACAGGACCCACATTCAGGAGCACCACATGTGGATTCATCCGCCGCTGAAAATAATCCCCAGCAAATGCACATTTCCTCCTGTTTGTTTGATAGGAACTACAGCGAGCAGCTGTTTTACACTTAAACTATTTATTTATCATGTGTCCTTTAAAGATTTACATCTTCTGTAGGAGCCAATGGGCTGCGAGCTGAGAGCCATAGACAGGAAGTCAGGAAGTACTGAGAAATGGACTGACATACTGTTGGGTTCTGACAATGAGTAAACCTGAGTAGGACTGTGTGAGACGGATTTGAACCTGCAGGCTCTTGGCGAGAACTTCAGCTCCGTCTGTCTGGATGTCGTTGAACATCAGGTCCAGAGAGAGCAGAGCTGAGCCGTCGTCCTGCTCAGTGAAGACAGATCAACATAAATTAAAAAAGGAAATAACCATGTGGAGAAACCAGGAGATGTTTCTGCTCCTGAACGTCCACCTGTCACCAACTAACAATATCCCCGTCGATACCTGTAAGAGGTCAGCCAGGTGTCCAACGCCTTCATCTGTTATGTTGTTGTAGCCGACTTCCAGACCTGCTGACAAAGGAAAATGTTTTGAAAAGTCTTAGATGTGCTGGTTGAGGAGTTCACCTGAACCTGGCCGCTCACCTGTCACACACTTCATGTGTCTCAGACATTCTGAGAGAGCGAGAGCGTCTTTGTCATCAAGTCTCTGAACTCGTCTCAGTCGGTTCTTTCCAGACAGTTTCAAGGTGGAATTCCTGCCAAACACAACAACAACAATAACAACAACTAAATGTAATAAACTTCATATGCTGCCTTCAGGTGCTCTGCTTAAAGTCTTCGTTGCACACACTTACCATTGCACGTTAGCTTTACATGCCTTTGGTTGGAAATAAATTCTGTAACAAAGTCTGTGGTTTTATTTTCTAAATTTAGTAGTCCAGACAAAAAGTAGAACCAGGTATGTGATCCAGGTTTTGAGTAATTTATTTGTACAAAGTGCTAAAAAACATAAACTAAACTGAAGTATCTAAAAGAAGATAATAACAGTTGCATAGTTTTAGCAGTTTATTGTTGTAGTTGGTCGAAGTTGAGCAGATTTGAACTACTTTATTAACTTCTGGGTAGTTTAAGTTTTCACAATGCGACATTTAATATATTTGTTCATCATGTTTTGTGTGTAAAATCAGACTTGAACATGAAATTCACATAACTGACAGTTTTCCCATGCTGTCACGCCACACATAGAACTGATAACGTCGACTCACAGATCAACTCCGCCCAGCTGATGCTGCTTAAATGATCTTATTATGATAATATTAATAATAATAACTCATAATATAACTTCTTTCTGGACACAGTTATGTGTGGTGGATTCTGAATGTGCAGAACGTTTTGAACATGAGCAGAAAAGCTGCTGAAACACAGGAGCTATTAAAGTCCAGGAGTTTCTAACTGAATTAAAATTTATTTATCATTGAGGTGAAAATGTGTCACATGCACGTTTAAATACGTTACTTCCCCAAACACGAGAAAGAAAAGAGGAAGGAAGACTAAACCACACCTGTGTGTCGCCTCAGCAGGGATGGTGTTACATTAGAAAAGCTGATCTACAGGAGAAACAGATCTGAAAGCAGCACAGGATGACTGAGAGCTGCACTGCATTGTACTCTGTTTGACTTGTTACCTACCGCCTGAAGTTTGTGTTTTCTTCTATATAAATAAAATTGAAGCAGAAATTGGTGCAGGATTAATATTTAACGCTCAAAATACAGAACGTCCAGACCCCCATTTAATGTGTCCCCAAGAACATTGAAGCAAAACTTACAGGGCTGTATTTAAACAACAAAATTACTCCATTAATTAACTACAATACAACAAAAGTCTCTGGGATGACACAGTTTCTGAGGAACACCAGGTTTGGTTTTGGTCTCCTGATTTAGGCTATGATGTCTGGAGGCTGGCAAGTATGCTGACCATAGGTATCCATCAGTGACCATGATTGTTGATTTAGCTTTTCATCCATACTGTTATTAAATTGTGAGTTTGGCAGCTGAACCTTTTTTTAAACAACATTCCTGACGGTGAAAATATGATTCTGTCACAGCAGACCTCAGCAACCCCCGAATCTCCCTCCAAACTAAAGTGAAAAGCCCTGGTAAAGTATTTATCAGTAAAGTAAAAAAACTATAGCCGTTAAAACAAATATAGTAGCGTAAAAAGTCAGTAGAAGAACATTTAAACGTGTGAAAACAGTTATTTTCCACCACTGCATTTTGAAAGTTGGAGTTTTCCGACTTCAGTCAGCAGCACCTGAAGGCGTCATCCGTTCGCGTTTAAATTGTTGTTAACTTTTCATTCTCCGTCACATGAGGTCACTTACTCCGTCCTCTCCGTCGTCTCCTCTAAAGCTCGTAAGAGGTCAGGGTTTATTTCCATCTGATTTTCTGCGCAGACAGCAGCGACATTTAACTTTTCACCGGACATCTTCACCGCAGCAGAGTTTGCGTTACTGTGGCAACACGGGAGGAGGACGGTGACTCCGGAGGGACAAAAGACTTAAAAACAACAACAATATAATATAAAAGATTAATATAATTTTGATAATTTAACACAATAATAACTTACTTCATACTAACTATACCGCCAACTCTTATATGTGAAATGTGCGAAACACTTCTGTAATATAAGAATGATAAATTCAAATTTGCAGTAAGTACCACTATTTCAAGCTTAATTTAAAGCCACTTCGGATCAGCTGGAAAATGATCCTATAGACCATGATGCATTGCTGCAGAACTACCCAATAAAGGAGTTAAAATGATCCACCTGAAACATCTACAGCAGTAAAATGCAAAACACACTTCAGTGCAGCAGGAATATTAATCCAGAGACATAAAAGGCAAACATTTTACTGCAACATGAGCACTTTTTACTTCCATACTTTGAATATATTCTGGTGATAATACTTCCATACTTTTACTTTAGGAAGGTTTAGACTGCAGGACTTGTAGTGGAGTATTTTCAGAGTTACGTATCTTCATCTGCTGCTCGTTGATGCCTCGAAACAGAATAAACTCAACAGTCACTGAGACGAACAAACATCTGATTGTCCCTTTTTGTCTTTAATTTTTATTTTTACTGTCGTACAGTTTTTATACAGGCGTGAACTTGTATATGTAATTCACATTTCTGTACAAGTAATAGATGTTTTATCCAAAATAAAAAACAAAGAAAGACAAAAAAAGAAGCATGAAACAAAAAAAAAAAAAAACTTTCAAGTTGGTAAAAATACTGAATATAATGCAGTGTTTTTCTTTACTCGAAGCACAAACACGTTAATGCTAAGACCTAAAACAGCGGCTTTAAAAAAAACAAATGAACTATATTACACAGAAACAAACCTTTGTTTTCATTAACAGGGCTGCTCACATTAACAAAGCCACCATCAATTAAATCATTTCATGGTGATAACAAGCCTCCTATTAACTACATTATCTATTAAAACAACAGTTGTTCTGGCTGTTTCTGTTTTGTTTTTTAAACCTGCATCCAGTCTATCCAGACACTTTGATTTCTCATCCAAAAAGTAGCTTCAGCCTCAGAGGAAAGGTGTTTTTGGTAAAATAGTGGAATTTAAGCGGCTGGTGAAGTTTGAAACTCATGAGCAAAACGTGCGACGCACCTGTGTTCAGAGTCAGCTGACCGATGAAAAGACGCACGGACTCTAAATGAAGACTCGTATTTCGGACATTTGTCTCTCCTGGTCGAAGTTTAGTGAAGCGCTGATCAGACTTCTTCCGATCCCTAAACTCAGAGCATCAGCTGATGCCATCGCCGTTTGAAAGACACAGCCTGTAAAGGTCAGAAACTTTGCACCAGCGACGCCGTGGCAGTAAAACACTTAGTCTGAGGCCATAAATGATTCTAACTGCTAATAGATTTTATGATAATGACCAGATGTTTTTATTGTCCCTGTGTTCAGTGTGCTGGATCAGTGCATCCCTAATCAAGTGTTAGTAAATTAACGTCAGACACAAGTTAAAATCATCACTGCTGTTTAGCTACATCACTGAATTAAGGACGCACCGATCTGACCAACCAGACCGGAACACTTAGCTACAAAAGCTAACTTAGCACGTTTTGGAGGAAGGTTAAGTCGAGCCCGATGTTGCCTTCCACATAACAAAATGATTCTCAGTCTCGTCCTCACAGCTTTTTAATTTCACACAGGTGTCGAAATTTGTGTTTGACGTGAATCGCCTCCTCACCCCCGATGGTTAACACGCCACGCCTACGGACACTTGAGCAGCCAGGAGCTCCGGCAGAGGAAGTCCAGTTTTAAATTCCTGCAGTAGTAAAAGGGCCACACACACGAACAGTCAGACAATCAGACGGACCGTAAACCAACCGGACGATCTAAAGAATGACAGTGAGCGAAATGTCGACACACAGCATCAGTGAGTTGGAAGGTTAAAGCTGAATCTGTCAGTCGGTGTCGGATGTTTACAGATTGACCTTTCACCTGTTTGTCTGAGCGGAGGGTTTGCTGGCTTCGTTACCCCGTCTGATCGTCTGATCTCAGCTCCTGGTTAGTAAATGTTGGATGAAACTACAAAATAAAGACCCAAGTTGTGATTTAACAGAAGTATCTTTCGCTCACAGACGACCGAACGTCCACTCGTGTGTATTTTCCGTAGCCGTAAGCCGGAGCGCCGACTGCGGCTCGGCCTCACTGCTGAGGAGGGTTGTGTTCGCCGTTGTCCACCGTCCTGATGATGACGATCTGCTCCAGGCTCTGGGCGGGCGAGGGCGGCGGCCGCAGCTGCTCCACCAGAGCGTGGAGGGTGTCCGAGTTGATGGTCTGCTCCTGGTCGGGTTCGAAGGTCACCTGTTCGGCGGGGGCGTCGACGGGCGAGGCGGGGCTCTGGATGGTGGTTTCGATGATTTCTGCGTTGTCTGCGTTGGCGTCTGTGGACGGCGCTGTGGCTTTGGGGTTGGGGGTGGCTGGCTCGGGGTTGGGTGGCTCGCCTTCGGGGATGGAAGCCATACCTTTGTTTTCCTGCGTGAGTTTGCTCTGGACAAACGCCACGGGATGACTGGACGCCAGGAGGACGACTGCTCACACACAAAACAGGAAGTTTTAACATGAGCAACATCAATATATTCAGAACAAAACCACCACGGCGGCTTTGATGGTTTCAGAATGCGAGCGTCTGCTCACCTGCTCGTGCTCGCTCCTTGTGTTGCCGCACTTCGTCGGCGTGAGCCTTCTCCTGGTGTTTGATCATGTTCTTCACGCTGGCGAACCTGTTTCCACACAGCAGACACTGCACGCCGGTGTTCCCGTCTGCGCACACAGACAGCACACAGTGTGAGCGACATTCAAACCCTCCTGTCACCTCCTCACATCACGAGGGGAAACTTTGTCGGCGGACATTTAGAGAAAGAGCGAGAAACGCCACCAAGTCGCTCTGCGTTTGTTTCTGAACGTCACGCGGTCGTTAGTCTGAACGGTGCTCAGGGGAGCGACCTCAAACATTTTATTGGTCACTCTGGTGCACCAGCTGGGTGTGCAGCAGGGATGGGCAGCCTGCTGACACCCGGTATTAACGGCGCCCTGCAGCTGAATGGTTAAAGCTGCCGTCTGAGACAAAACAGTGGCAGAGGACAGGATTTAGTTTGATGACATCTCTGATATAAAGTTACTTTACTGTTGCTGCTCTGGAAACATTTAGCTCCATTCTTTTCTTAAAAACACTGACTTGGTAATGAAAAAGAATCCAGAAGAGTGTTGATGAAGAACCGAACCAATAAGGTGTCTAGAATATAAAATGCTAACAGTTAACATGCCCACATTGAACACTGTGGCAAGGAACAGCGCTTGTGCTGTCGGAGGATTAGATCAAATTAAAGCACTAAAAAAAACAAACAAATAAACTATCAGCCTCCCGTCCTGCGACGTTTCTGCGCCAGGCTGCTACAAACCAAAGCAAATGTCACTGCGTATAATTCAGCCAAAGAAGAGCTCCCTTATTCTAAAAGAAAAACATTTGTCTGCAGCTTTATTCTCCTTTACAATCATCTCCATAACGTGTTCAGAAATTAACAAGGCGCACGGGAACTGACAAAAAAAGCTTTCAGTCCGGTGCAGCAGTGTAAACAGCCAAAAGTTAATCAGATGTTCACATTTCCTTGTGCATACTGGTGTCATGATATCTTTAAATAATTAGATTCCCTGTATTCAAATTACAGTAATAAACATATAAACATGTGTTGAAGTTGAACAGCCACATCAGACACTGAACATCCTCCCCACTAGAGCCCCAACATGTTTGTTAGTTTACTCTGATGACATTTAGCGTTTTGGTATCAACACGAGGGCGTAGAAGATGACTTCCTGTTCGCCTCCAGCTGTCTTTACTCTGCGTTAACGACCTCCTTCCTCTTACATCAAAGCAACAGCCAATAAATCCCCAGGATATGACCCCCCCTCCCCAGTTCTACTGCTGTAAACAAACTCCTGACGAGGGATCAGAAACTCACCCGGGTGAAGTCGCCTCATGTGTTTCTTCAGTTCGGACGACGTCACAAAACTTGCGTCACATTGTGTCTGTGTACATTTGTACGGAGTCTCTCCTGAAACAAACACAGCGCCATACGTTCAGGAGTCTGACAGAAGAGCGGCGTTGAGCTCCAGAGCAACAGTCTGAGTCTCCTCACCAGATTAATAAAACCTCTCTCACCTGTGTGTTTGCGTGCGTGTGCGATGAGCGAGGAGGAGACGGAGAACGACATGCCGCACAGGTCGCACTGGTACGGTTTCTCCCCGGTGTGTCGCCGCTTGTGATAGGTCAGCGTGCTGGACTGGGCGAACGCCTGGCCGCAGATGTCGCAGACGTACGGCTTTTCCCCGCTGTGCAGTCTGCGGAGAACAGACGAGATGACTGTGACTCCAAACACAACGCGACAACGTGCAGATAAACGCTAAAACAAGACATTAAGAGCTTCCCCGTCATTTCATTATTTGAAGCAGCTTCTCTTACAGTTATACTTTTATCTGCTTTAACAGGAGGAAACATAATGAGGAATACTTCAACAGTTTGGGAAATACACTTGTTGCTGGGGTTTAGATTAGAAAGTCGGTACAACTCTGACGTCTGTACGGTAAATATAAAGCTCCCAGGTTAGCTTAGCTTAGCACAAAGACTGGGAACAGAGGGAAACTGCTAGCCTAGCTCTGTCCAAAGGTAACAGACCACCAGCACCTCTGAAGCTCACGTGAACAGACATGAAGAAACTGTCGGACTCTGGATGAATCAAGTGACACTTTGTAAACAGAGCAGCAGCTGCTGAAACCTGAATCAGTGCCAGTACCTGATGTGTATTTTATAGTTGGACGAGGTGGCGAACTTGAAGCCGCAGCGCTCGCAGGTGTAAGGCTTCTCCTCCCCGTGGTGCATTCGGCGGTGAGCGACCAGCTGACACTTCTGAGCGAAACACTTGTCGCAGTCGGAGCAACTGAACGGCTTCTCGCCTGCGACAAACAACAGAGAGACAGAAAAGTTACCGCTGCATGAATGAAACAGTCTAAATGAGCTTTTCCCTCAGTGTTTCCCGCAGCATGTGGAGAGACTGTGGTGGGGGTCCGGGGCCCAAGGGGGTCCGGGAAATTACATGTGACCATTTACTTTTAATTAGGGCAGGGCGATGTGGCCAAAAATGTTATCATGATAAAAACATTTAATGTTGATAATTATCACGATAAATGTCAAATCTTTATATCTTTAACGGCTGATTTTTGCTCCTGAGTGAAAATTCAAGATGGTGAATTATGTGGTCAAACTTTTCTTTGTGGTCAGACTGTAACAAACAGTGGATCACTTCACGAGTCTGAGTTAGAACATTTAAAACTATTATCTTTTTTCAACAAAATAAATATTTTAATAGAAAAATTAGGTGCTAATTTGTTTGTGATTCAAATGAATTAAAGCAAATATTTATTGGTGACATATTGAACATTTATTATTTTGTTATTGAGGAAAATTATATGGCAATAATAATTATTATTGTTTTATTGCCCAGCCTTACTTTTAATAAACACATGTAACATGTTTTCTACTTCCTGTGAATAAAATCCAGTTAATCTTATTTCCATCCTGTACTGACGTCTTATTTTGAAAAGCGGACGTTGCTATTTTCGGCTGATTAATTTCGGTGGCCGAACATTCGGCCACATGTTACACATGTGTTATTATTTCTATTCCTTCACACTTTGATATGCAACGTGAGCAATTGTGTCAAAAGAACTTCACCTCAGGGATCAATACAGTACTTCTGATTAAACTCTAGTTTTATTTAAATCAAGGGAAAATGCCTGAAATTGTTTGGTTCCACCTCCTGAAATGTTTTTTGAAATGCTTTGTCACTTAATGTTGAAACTAAAACATTTCAACTCATCTACACTACTGAATCTTCACAAACTAAAATATTCATTGATTATCCTAAAAAGTCACAGATGAACAGATTCTGAAAATGACTGGATTGAATCTCTCGCTGAAACTCGTTCCTCAGCTCACCTGTGTGGATGCGCAGGTGAGTCTTCAGCTGGGTGGCCTGTCTGAAGTTTTTGGAGCAGAAGATGCAGACGAACGGCTTCAGCCCCTTGTGGATCTTCTCATGTCGGTGCAGGCTGCTCGCGTCTTTAAACAGTTTGTTGCACTCGGTGCACGACAGCGACAGCTCGTCCATCTCAGACGGATCCTGCTCCCCCTCCTCTTCGTCCGGCACGTAATCTTCCGCCGCCGACCAGCTCGCGATCTCCTCTTCCTCCTCGTCCTCCTCCTCCTTGGTGGCCCTCCTCCTGCCTCTCCCTCTCCCCCGGCCCCTCCCCCGGCCTCGCCCTCTCCGTCCCTCGCCGCTGCTCAGGCGAGGCTTCTTGGCCGGGGTGTCGTCCTCCTGCGAGGGGCTCCAGTCTGCAGACGTGTCCCCGAAGTCCTTCACGCTGGTGTCAGAATCCTCCAGCACAACAACTTCGCTGTTCCCACCACCTCTCCCCCTCCCCCTGCCCCTCCCTCTGCCTCTCCCCCTCCCCCTGCTGGCCTGGACTTTGGGGGCGCCGTCGGCCGAGCTGCTCGCCTCCACCTGCTCGCCGCTTAAACTCTTCGGCTTCCTGCCCCTCTTCCTTCCCTGTCCTCTTCCGGCGCTCTTCGGAGTGGTGGTGGGGCTGTACTCTTCATCACTCTTGTCCCCCTCCTTCACAGTTACACACCGGATCTCGTCATCCTGCTCTTTGCCTTCGTCCTGCCACTCCCCTGTGACGGAGACGATGGACAGGGGAACAGGTGAGCTGGGGCTGCCGGGAGACGCCGGGCTGCGAGGAGAGACACCAGCTTCTTTATCCGCCTCCGACTGGGACGTTTCGCTCAGCTCGGACCAGTGAGGGATTTCCTCCAGATACTTCGTGGCCTCAGTCATTCCCAGGAACACAGCCGCTCGACGCACAGCCGCCTGTCTGGTGCTGAAGACGTGAAGAACAAGGTTTGAGTCATCAAGAAAAAAAGATTCAGTTCAATGTTTATTGTCTTTTCCAGCCGTATTCGTGTTTTACCTGCTGACGTTCATCTGTCCCGTGTAGATAAACTCTAAAAGCTTCTCCAGAGCGTAGCGGCTGACCCTGTCAGGGTCCAGCGTCGTGACCTCCTGACCCTTTTCAGCCTGGGAGGAGAAGTACTTGCTGAACGCTGCCAGGATGTTGCGGTGAGCTCTGAACTCCACGTCTCGCACCATTATGGTCACGTCGCACAAGAAGTCCATCTCCCGCTGCTGATGAAGGCGCTGCAGGAGCAGCTTCCCGTGATTGGTGACATGAGCCATCTCTGCAGGAGGTGAACGTCAAAGGAGAGGCGGTCAACGACAACGCCACTGGTCAGAAACTTTAAGTTAAGTTTACATCAAGAAATGTTTTGTGTATCTGATCAAATCAGCTGAGAATATTTCCATTCTGATATTTGAATCAGCCGTGCAAACTGTGTGAATTTTCTACACTTGCACAAGCAAACAATACTTTTAATTATAGACCTGGGTTCAATCCCCCACTGTGACACGTCCACCAACATGTCCCTGAGCAAGACACTTAACGCCTTGTTGCTGCAGAGGCGTGCGACCTCTGACATACTTAGCAATGGTAAGGTGCTTTGGAAAAAAAAGCGTCCGCTAAATGAATAAATGTAATATAATGTAGGGATGTCACGATCAGGTTTTTTTGCCCTCAAGTCCGAGTCATTTGATTTTAAGTACCTACCAATACCGAGTCCTGATCCGATACGTCTATAATACTTAAAAAAGAATAAAGAAGAGCGAAAAATACTTATTTTTCATTTAATTCACCTTATTTTAACATTCAACAACTCTGTTAACAAAACAGAGCACTTCTGTGAGGTAGCTCCAACAATCAAGTAATAAATAACATAAATTCTTCACTTTTGAACTTTAGTGCAACAGTAAATATAAAAAAAGTCCAAGATAAAAACAAATAGCACCTTAATTTAAAATACCCGGCAGGCATGTAAACAAATACAAAAAAATGCCCCACGGTGTTGAGAGACGAACTAACAGACTGTCCGTTTTGTTCATTTAATCAGATTTGATGACAAGAAAAATTAATAATGCAAACTTTATCCTTCAAGAATAATGACTTTTTTTTACAACAATGGAGGGGCATGAAAATAAGAAAATATCACTACTACAATTTACAGTACTTTCTTTAAGACTTACTGCCTGTTCAGGTCTTGATTTATTCAACCATGTCTGGATAAGTGTGACTTAAGTTGAATAAGGCTTGTTTTGGTTGTTTGTTTTACTCACCTGGTGAGAATCCAATGTCAGAGCTGGAAAATTTACTTTAAATAATAATAAAAACATGGGCTTTCAAGACACAGGAGAAAAAACTTATATTGCAGGACCTGTTTACATTTCTAAAACAAAAAGTACCAACTTACTCTCAGTAGTGTGTCTGCTTCACCTCCTCTGTAACTTAGAGTGTGGGTTTATCTGCTGGAGAGAGACATTAACGTTAATGAAAAAGATTGTGTTTAACGTCTGAATAATTTGTAAAGATTAATCAATAGATTCTCTGAATCGGCAGCTTGACAGGTGAAGCAGTTTTGGAAAATAAAAGCTCCCGCCTGCTTCCTGAGCAGGCCGCGCAGCCATGCTAATGCTAGCAGCGGTGTCGTAGATCGGTAACAATGACCGCTGCTGTCCGTTTGTCGTTTCACACAGATTTAGGGAGACTCCGCGTGCTGTGCGAGCCGCCTCCGAAGCGATGTTAGCAGTTAAGAGCTTCGGCAGAGCGGATACTCCATGAAGCCGAAGCTAACTGTTCTCGTAGTGGTAAAAAGCGCGGAAAACATTGTGCTCTTATTTCGAAGGTTTGACGGTTTGTACCGGCGGTGTCGGCCGTTAAGTGGCCGCAAACTGTTACAAACGCTTATTTCAGCGACGCGTCGAGCAAACACGTCGTCCGTTATAGGAACTTGATGAAGTAAATGCATTATTTTAATCCAGCGCAAAGTAAATAAAAGCAGAAAAGTACCTTCTAATATCCGCGATCTCCAGCCATTATCCCGTGACGTCGGTGAAGTCTCGCGAGATGACGCCGTAGTCGCCTCAAAGATGCTTTGTTCGGTCAAGATGAACACCTCTACGCCCGGACAACTTCCGAGAGTGGGGGAGGATTACATCGCAAAAATAAGACATTTCCTTCTAATAAATCAAGGTATGTCATTTTCAAGTCTTTGTGTTACAAATGTTCTAAGACAATAGATTCTACTTGTGATAACTGGGCTGCAATGAGGCTATAATCCTTTATTTTGGAACTTTCTCTAACCCATGTAGGCTACAGATGATGCAAACAGTGGTGTGAAGAAGTATTCAGACCATTTCCTTCATACAGTGTGTATGTACATACATACAGTAGCCTGTCTCACAAACTTCTTATCTACCTTTTGTGAGATACCATACAACAGATGTCTTCTGAGATCTGACTGTGACTTTCCAAACACAGTAAGAAGTGGTCATTCACATATTCACTTATTTATACATTGTTAATTATGAGTGTCTTTTATGTAGGTTACTCATTAATCGACTGTTTTAAGTGACAGGTTAGAATTAAGGCTGTTCTCCTGTCTGGCGCCCAACATACTTTGGATATATTGCAAATCCTCCGCTACAAAGGGACTACTCTGCCCAACGAGTACTTTTGTCTTTTTTAAACCAGAACATTTTGCAGTGTTATTGCTGCAAAAACTGAAAACAAACATCTTCTGTTTCAAGTGTCTTTTTATTTCTCCACTAGATAAACTTTACAGATAAATTCTGATCAAGTCATAAAGTTAAGATACACAGGCAACTTGCTTACTAGTCTTACAAACAGCATAATTCCATAACATTTTGTTAGTAAAGATAATACTGGTAAATAGAAGTGTTCATGTTACGTCATCACAGAAAAGGTGAGTCAAGCCTCACAGATGAAATATTAAAATCTTCTTATATTTCACATTGCAGTCATGAGTCACATCAAATAAAGAAAATTATGTTGTGGTGATAACAATACAATATTTACATACAATAATCCTCAAACAACTCAACACAGACAAAACCATATATTTTGATCCTGAAACAAGTTGGTGTATAATAAGTTACAGTAATTAATGAGCAGCTACACTTAAAGGCCACTTTATTAGGTACAGCTGTGCAAACTACTCAATCAGAATCAGAACCAGGCGTTTTGGCCAAGTATGTAAACACATACAAGGAATTTAAGTTGCTTTCAATGTTACACACAACATTTTACAGACCTCCAGCTAATCAGGACAACACAGCTGAACAGAAATCAGTAAACAAAAGTAAACAGAACTTTTAGGAATACAAATGGTAAAATAAATAGATGCGTATTCAATTAAATTTTATTTATATAGATCAAATGACAACAACATTTATCTCACAGCACTTTTCATAAAGAGCAGGTCTAGACCGTACTCTGAAGGTTTTTACAGAAGCCCAACAATTCCCACCAAGAGCAGCACTAGGCGACACAGGCAAGGAAAAACTTCCTTTAATATAGTATAAAAATATATCTAAAAATGAACAGCAACATATAATTTTGATATAAAAGTCAGACTGTTACTGACCATTTTAAACTAAAATAGTGCAAAGGACTGAAGATCGCTGCACCACATTAAAGGACGCCTGCCCAAAGGGCTGCACTGCTAACCTGGCATGGTTTTCCTTCGAGAGAAGGATCTTAAGAAAGTGCACCACTTGTCCATGCACCATTTTTACACTTTGAATAAAAATGGTTAATCGATGCAGCAGAACCTGAGATATTTTTTTTTGTTACATGCATCTTTCTGATGCAACTCGACTGCTGACAGATCATTGATCGGGGTGTGTCATGCTAGTAGCTGCTAATGCAGCCGGGAGCCTGTAGCAGAGATGAGTGGAGGGCTACAGATGCATGGGGAGCTCACTACTTTCTAACCCTGGGGTTTTCAAAGTCTGAGCGCCCCCCATCCCATAGACACTCACTTCACATATGAAGGAGAACCCCAACACCTGGGAACACATGCTAATGTTTGAAATCAGTTCTCTTTATTGCACCTGAGCTCATCATAAACAGTCTAATGCTCTGTCCAGAAAACTATAGGCATTTATTTACATCAGTCATGCTTTGTTTGCACTCTGATGGGACCCTTATTATTAGCAGCTGGTCCGTCATTAGGATAAAATAAAGGTTCCTGATTATAGATTTAGGAGTCTTAGGGCCCCAAAGCGTCATTGCTAGTTTCCAACAGATGCAGTAGTCAAAGCGCCCACGTTGTTTAAGTAGCAAATGCACTTGCATCTATCTTTGTCCATGGCAGTGTTGGTCTTTAAATGATGTGGTCAGGCAAAAGATCTAAGCGCACCGTCTGTAGCTCATGGCGCTGTTGCATTTAAAGTGTGTCCAACAGAAAAAATAGTCAGTGCGCCAGGCGCATGGTTCAAAAGAGTTTTATTTATTTTGAATAAGTCATGGGTGTGTTTTGGACGTAACAAGAAATTAAAAAATCAGAGTGTCATCATCTCCAGGTCCTTTGAAAAGCCAGGTGTGTGGTTCCTCGGCATATTGCTATTAAAATGGCGGATGAATGGTGCATTATTAAAACCTTCAATGCTTGACTGAATGTCAGACTCAACAGCAGAGAGAAGGAGATGGACAAATGGAGGTGTGGACGTGATATCAAAGCCGTCTCTGATCATGAAGCCAAATGTTCCTCTGTGGTTTATCAGTGAAGTGTTTGAACTCAGACTGACTCATACCTCTTTTCCACCAAAAAAGAACTGGTTCGGAACTGGTGCTGGTTCAAAGTTGGTTCAACTTGCGAACCTTCTCAG
>JAPMOB010228192.1:0-44293 GCA_029875015.1 Lepomis gibbosus
GTGTGTGTGTGTGTGTGTGTGTGTGTGTGTGTGTGTGTGTGTGTGTGTGTGTGTGTGTGTGTGTGTGTGTGTGTGCGTTTTAAGTCTCTAACCACCATGTGTGCCAAAGGAAATGGCAGTATGAAAAGGTCAGAGATTAGAGGGTCAAAAGGTCAAACTGACCAGCATCTGGGGTTACACATTTTTAGATTTTATAAATATCCTGGACTGCATTGTGTAAAAGCAAGCTCCGGTGTTCAGAATGGGACTTGGACATGATCTGACAAGCCCAGAGTTTAATTAAAGCTGCATTAATCAATATGTCTATATTCACAGTGGATCATATGACTATATGCTTTGTGAAAGGGGCTGCTTGGCGTGACATACCCACAGAAAATGATCATCCAGAACAGCGCTTCCCATCCGTTCTACTGAGTGTTGTAGCATCCTTCTGCTCATTGACAGACAAGGATAGTGACTAGCATGTGGCAGCTGAAGATCCATGGGTTGAGACCAAATGAGAGCTTAAAATAGAGTGAATATTGCATGTACATTTGTCATTTTTTTCCATCTAAATGAATGCAAATGGATGTCTGCTGGATGTGTAAATAGCATGAATTTATTATTAGAACTGCTCACCTGGGTCATAAGCCAAAAAAGGTTCAAAAGGTTACTTCCATGGTATGCAGGCCACTGAATATATGCAGTAGTGATTCTCCCACTGGCCCCACCCACAAGTTTCCACTTGGCTCATGAACATGAAGTGTTGCAGGAGGAAGTATAGAACCTCTATGAATAAAAAATTCATGATAGAAAGAGTCATAATTGACCTTGTTTGCAGTCTAGGTGTCCTGTGAACAGCTTTACTGACATCTCTTTTAAAATGGTTCTCTATGGGGGAAAGCTTTATGGGCCACAGGGACATTTTCCCCTGCAACACCACGAGTGGCAACTGGGCGAAATCGGCAGTGCGGTATCCAGAGCTGTGTCTCAATTCGGGTACTTCTGTTAGTACACTAACTTGAGTAGTGCATGAATTTGGAGAGGGTAGTGTTGTCTCACATCAGACACAGCTTTGATAATGGAAATGATAATCACAACATTTTACCACTTCTTCTTCTTTTTAATGGCAAATTAAAAATTATTATTTAATAAAACTAAAATAAATTAGATATCACATGTTTTTAAGGAAATCCACAGGAACTTGACAGGGATTAAATTTAAATCTGGAATCACGTGTACATACTGAAGAAATACGGAAAATTTCCTACATTTTGCCGCTGATGTGATTTCCTTAGATTTTTCAATGTTAACTCTTTAAATTTTCAAATTCAGTGCAGCAAGACTGGAATTTACAAGGTAAATGAGGCTGGGTTAAGCAGAAAACAAAAACATTTCATTTCACTGACTTAAATTATTTAAAGAAAAATACTGCTTATTTAAGTTATTTGCTTATTATTGTGATTTTTTTTCTTGCCATGGTTAACACCTGAATGAAATGAAACAGCTTGTCAATGTTAAATATAGCTAATATTGCATTTAATGTTACACGCTCACCACACCTGACTACACAACCTACACTTGCCAGTGCGTTGCAGTGCTTGGACAAAGAGCTCCAGACAACAGTCCATTCAATTACTTAGTTAATTAGTTAGCAACCTGCTTTACAGATATTCTGACTATTGCTACAGAAACTCAATTAACAAAGATGGCTAAATCCACCTCTAAATGGGATCAGATGTATACATCCTCATTAGCCCATCTAATAACACTATATCCCAGCTATCTTATTTGGATTTCTCACGAGAGGGATGAGGGCTAACCTGGTCCCCAGTTAAAGGATAATGACATGGGCTAACTCTAAGAGCAAAAATAATAACATAAATGAACAAAATCTTCTAGATTAAACAGAAGAGAAGTTGCGTGTATTCCCTTCAGTATAAACTAAATCTGGTTAAAGAGATCAAGAGAATCACTACAGAATATAATCTCCAACGACAAGAGCTCAACTGTCTGTTGCAGCACATGACGTGTATGGTTCACCAATAGCTCATATAATTTATATGTTTTCAGTAAACACATCATATTCTAGGATCTGCACTGAGGGGATTAAGCAGCAGATTCATCTACAGTGGACATGTGTTCAGCAATGTAAGGTAAATTAGTCCTGTTAATAATATGCTTGTTTGCATGTGTGGCTCAGTCAGTGGCCTCACCTCCACGCTTACCCCCTAATCCTGTCCCCAGACAGGCTGATGCCAGATCAGCAGTGACTTCAGGCTGAAGGGACCCCTGTCTTTACAAATAAGCCTGCTGGCCTGAGGATCAACCCCCATAAGTTACCAGTGTAATATGTATTTGTGGTGGTGTGGGTGAGGCACTTACAGTAACTGCTCTGTTAAAACCTGTGAGTCACCAAGCTAAATTAGGATTATTTTCTGCATTTACTGCTGCTCAGTAAATGCAGCATTCAAAAGAGGGAGTGAATTGATCACGGTGAAATTTTATCTTTAAATATAAATACTAACATTAAATATTTTTAACTAGCTCCAAAAATACTCTTATGAAATGCAAATGATTATATAAAAGACTGCACTTTCTTTGGCAAAAAATAACTGGGAAGCCATGAGCAAGAAAAATACTGCATAGTACAATGCATGCATTGATTATCATTGATTATTACCGTACTTAACTTTTATTAGTGTCACAAAAAATATATATTTATATTTTCCAGCAATGGACTGGCGACCTGTCCAGTGTGTACCCTGCCTTTCGCCCTATGCCAGCTGGGATAGGCTCCAGCCCCCCGCGCAGGATAAGCGGTTGACGATGGATGGATGGATTTTCCAGCAACATTTTGCTTAAAGGCCCAGTCATTCAAGTATTTAAAACAGCATTATGGCTAAATCAGTTAATTATAATGGATTGGCCATGATCAGCAGGGGTGAAGTAAATCTAAACAGATATTTTGTTACAAGTTTAACTTTGGTGAGCTTTGACACGCAAAAGCGAACCATTTACTAATAGCAAGGCGACTGAAAGCACAGAACCGGACAGTCCAAAGCACAAGAAGCTATCATAGCTTACTGTTGCACTTACTACTTTTATAAAACCCCTCTTACGAAATGTAAACTGGTTTGCAGAGGTTTATGAGACAGGGCTCAATCGTACAATTAGCAAGCTAGCTAGCTTGGAGAGCTTTTGACAAACTCTATCATGTTTCCAGCTGCCTAGAGTGTTAAGCCTAGTTCACACTACACGATTTTTAGCCCAATTTGCCGCTCGGCAAGCTCGGCAGTCGTTATTTATACTTTATAATAACAAACAGCTGTTTTGTCTGTAGGTTCGCATCATTTCCTGTTTCACTTTTCACGTGTGTTTTCTTGACCAACGTGGTTTGGAGACCAGCGTGAGGTGACATAATCCACATGTCAGCTCGTGTAGTGTGTGACCCTCTGTCACAGATCAGTCACGTAGTGTGAACGCAACAACTACTTCAAGACTCCCGTCATACAACGACAAGTTGCGTAGTGTGATCAGCACAGCCATCTGCCGATGCTGAAAGTCGTGTAGTCTGCACGAGCCTTTAGCGGTAAGCTCGCACGCTAGCATTGAGAGTTGTCACTACCTCACTAGGGGTGACAGAGGGGTGGTGATGGCGCAATGGATAAGACTATACCTTTGGTGTGAGAGACCTGGGTTCAATCCCCTACTATGACCCATCCACCATTTGTGTCCCTGAGCAAGACACTCAACCCCTAGTTGCGACCTCTGACATAAAACAATTGTAAGTCGCTTTGGATAAAAGCGTCAGCTAAATGTAAATGACTATGGCACCATCTTTCACATATTTCATTTTCAGATTTGAAATGCCTTACAAAGAGGTAAGACAACAAACCTGCTTTTCAAATCTACAGGCTAACGTTTGACGTTTCCACATGCTTCCTGGCTTTGCACAGGGGACACCCTGCTGCCACTCTTCTCCCCACCCATAACTCATTACCTGAAAGACACCTAAATCTGTCAAAATACATAAAACTGTCTATAAACCAGGATCAATTTCACCTCCTGAGATGTATTTTTTATATGCACTTAATAGCTGCTAAGAGATCAGCAGTGTCACTTTGTTGATTAGACAGAGAGTGTGTGAAGACTGAAAAGGGAAGGCACAAACTCCCCCATTGACTGCCATTTCTGTTGTGCGCTGGGCTCATAATGACCTTCAGGCTCTTATATCTGAAGGAGCAGTAGAGATAAGAAATGCTGCACGCTTGTTTTTCTTAAAATCAAACAGCAGGACTTGTTCATTGTGGACTTTGTTCTCTCTGGGTTTTGAAATAGGTCAAATTACAGTGATAAGACGCTGGCTTCTTATTTTACAGGCGACATATGGATTGGGATTCACCACCACCGCAGTGCATGCTCAGAATTTCTATCAGGTACTCCTGTCAGCCACCCCCTTCCTTCATCCTCCTGCGACTACCTCCACACTTGCCATCATATTGTTGAATTATCATGCATTGTTTGAGGAGGACAGAGGAAGATCAATGTCCGATTATAGCAAACACACAAAGTAAAGCGTTGGGATGTGAAAGCCTGTCAGAGCTGTATAGGAGCTGCAGGAAAAAAATATATATGCTACATAAGCTATATCTGGTGGGCACAGGTCAGGGACAGGAGAAGGGGGGTCCACAAAGCTTTTCATTACACTACAAAGTCTTTAAAAATGCACTCGGGTCAATGGCACGCAAACGTGGATCGATAGCGCGTCTGAATCAACAGCCTTGTGGGTTTGTCTTGTCAGCTTGATTAGATTCAGGAGGAAAGTGGGTTGATGAGTAAACATGACAGCATCAATATTGTATGAGACTGAACATCCAACGATTTCTTTCTTTAATGTCTGTAAGAGATCTGGGTCGAATCCTCTTAATACTCTAAAATGAAAACTTTTTTTTTCATGGATTAAGCTACCACATTGAAAGTGAACATGCAACAGAGAAAGTGTCAAAAGCAGGAAACCATAATATATGAAAACCAAAGTTAACTATAAAATCTGAAATGTGAAGTTTCCCAATGCAAAGCCATTTGCTATTAATTACCTGATACAACAGCACAACATCACCATAGGAATCACTCATTTTATATAAGCGAGCAAACATTTAAAAATGACACTTTTGTAAAAGAATAAAAAGCCACTACATTCCTGCAAAAAAAAAAAAAAAGACTGAGGCTTCACCTCTCAACTGATAATTCAAGAGCCATCAGAAGAAGCGGAAAAGGTCTACCTTGTTTATATGGAGCCGGGGCACTTCAGTGGCATTGTCAGAGCTGTAGCTGCAGGGTGCTTGTGTTTCCCCAGTGAACTGAAGCAGATGTCAGCAGAGACACCTGCTCTGGCTCAGCCTCCTCCTCCGCTGCCTGCCGGCCCGGGTGTCGGGGGGTCGCCGTCCTGCCCCAAAATACACCCATCGCTCAGCCCCCTGGCATGCTATTGTCTTAAGCACAGCCGCGGATTTTGCTCATTAAGACATTTTCACACATTTTTCATCATCTGTTGCATGACCATTCCATGCTGTAAATTATAAGAATGATTGCTGTTAACTTATAAGCAAAAGGGAAGTCATGCGTGCCTTATTGGTGCCAAAATATGACTGTGATTGCTTTGATGAAAAGACCTAAATTAGTGATAAGCACGAAAAAAAATTCTAAGAAGCTTACAGTCTCTTTACCAAGGGACTAGGTCCGGGTTAGGGAATGGGTGGGGGTGCAAGCGTGTGGTGGTGGCTGGCCATCTGTCTGGGATGCTTATGGTGGGCTTGCATCAACACCCGCATGATTGATTGACAGTTGGGTAATCCAGTCTCCGCTGTTGTAAGTGGCAGTCGGGGAGGCGTGGGGCGAGGAGTCTCAGTGACGAAGGATATGGAGTGACGCAGCCTTCGCAACGGCAAAAAAAAGTCAAATGTTGTGTAACTTGGCAGTGACGGCTGAGCTGAGATCTTAGGCCAGAGGTCCTGCTTTAATCAGGCCCCGCTCACCAAAGACACAAGGAACAGTGACCTACATCCATCCTCATCTGAATGACAGATGTCCCAGTGTCTTTGCTGCAGAGTAGTAGTATGTGCTCATTCTTTAGTGATTTAGTGATTACTGCTGCACGCCACACGGCTCAGGAATTCACAGCTTCTACAGCAGCAAACAGTTTGAACTGAGAGTATGTTCTGTGTAAGTAATTAAACGTAACACTCTAAAATTCAATGCTGCATTATTCCCGGATGAACAACATCCTTACACAATAAAGATGATTTTATATGGACAATGGATTCAGATGAGCCTTTACAGAAAGTAGATGCAACCTCTTACCAACTGGACAAGGCGGGAACCCCATGTTCTTGGACCCCCACAGGGCCCAAAGGTTCCAGGCAGGGCCGGAGCTAGACTGTCAGCACGGTGGGGGCGGCGCTTCATCGTGGGCCCACCTGCTACAAGGACATTAACCAAGTTTACATGAGCCCCAGACTCAGAGTCTGTCTGCTTCGCTGCCGCCGGAGCAGCCTTTCTACTAAATGTTTTTGCTTCCACTAGAAGCGCTGCGTCCATAGTCTGAGTGCGCCCAAGAAGCGTCCCAGTGTCAAGCAGCACAGCGCAGATGAACCGGGGAGGAAGTCAGACACATAAACGGCAGAGAAACGGTCAATTTTCAAAATAAACATTAACAAACTTCGTATCATATATCCACAATAAACACAGTTAAATCAGACAAAAAAGAAGCATTTTTACTACATAGCCTACTTAATCATATTAGAAGCATAAAAAACAAGCACTAATCACCAAATCAACAAAATCTAAACATGTCGGCAAAGTCTGGAGGTAAAACATTTTAACATCTTATTCTGAAATGCTTCCAGTGGTAATTGCTAGATGCAGCTGTCAAGATGAGAAACGAAAGCGATCCACGGAGCGCTTTGAAGAATGTGGTAGAAGCACAAAAAGGACAATTAAAAACAAGTCATTAAGTTGGGGCAGGCTACGCTGCGCTGCAGAAATGCTGCTGAGACGCTTCCAGTGGAAGTTGACACTGTAAATAAACCGCTGTGCACACGCAGCCTTCGCCCCTCCCTCAGAATTCCCATGATGCATGAGGGTGAAGGGAGTTTTGTTAAAATGTGCTAATAAGTTTGCCATTTGTTTGAAATACAAATGTTTATGATTTATGTTTATGAAAACGTGTCTCCTTAGAATCTAGTGTGTTTGTTGGTAATTGTTGTTGTCGTGGTGGTTTAACATTAAAACAATGAGTGAAGGGACTGTTTTCTTTCAGAAGACCTGCTGAATTCTCCCGTTTCAGTGTAATGTAACAGCGATACTGTTAATTCGTGTCCTCTGTAATCAGCTGAGTTGAACTTTATAGTCCGCATAGTGAGCCCTGGGTCGGCCTCCCCTATGCTACCTCTGCTTATGGTTCCAGGTTCAGCTTGTGGCAATTAGTTTGTGTGAAATGTCATTCTTGACCAAAGAAATCTTAATTCAGAGGCCACTTGTTTGTTTTTTCTAGAGCTTTTGACTGCAACTTGTCATCTTCTTATGGAAAAAGCTAGAAAGTGGGCAGTGAGTTTTTGGTCAAACCAGTTTGACAAAGATTTGCATTTAATTTCCAAATTAGCTTGTTAAAACATAAGCATCTGAAGTTGAAATAATTAGAAATAATGTCAAACCAAATTCACTGTGACAAATTAATCT
This sequence comes from Lepomis gibbosus, assembly GCA_029875015.1. Classification (NCBI taxonomy): domain Eukaryota; kingdom Metazoa; phylum Chordata; class Actinopteri; order Centrarchiformes; family Centrarchidae; genus Lepomis; species Lepomis gibbosus. The sequence goes on from JAPMOB010228192.1 coordinate 7,720, forward strand.
AAATTGTTCAGTGCACTTTGAATTAAGATTGTTTTAAGCTGATGATACACAACTTTTAGAGCAATCGTGCAGGGCAACGTCGCCGTCAATGGCATTGTGTAAAGATTACTACTGTTCTCCACTTCTCCACCCGCCCTGCACCGCCACCAGACACTTAAAACATAGTCGGACTTGCCACTACCAAGATTGCCCAGCAACATAGCTCAAAAAGTTGCCCTGTGTATCATCAGCTTTAAAGTCTTTGGAAAATATGCACATTTGATTTCTTTCCTAAACTGAGGTGAGAAGATTGATACCTCACTTTGTTGTACTTACCCTTATGTGTCCTTGAGCAGGGGGAGTCACTGTCTATAATACAAAATCCTTTTAAAATTTGAAAGAGAATATGCAGAGTGGGCAACAAAGGCAGGACATCACATTCTTATAAGACAATATGTCCGACACGTTGATATGGTTGAGCTTCTGTAGCCTTTCATCCACCTTTTGTGAGTCAGCCTGTGGATCGCAGTAAACCTCATATCGCTTTTTTCCTTTGACGTGACAAATGACTAAATTGGTTCATTCATCTCCACAGTCATTACAGCAGAAATCTGGCTGTCCAAATGGCCTGGCTAATCTTGGGGCGTACTGGTAACGGGATCGCATCTATCACATTACACACCTGTGTTGCTGTTCTTCACCATAAAGGCAAGGTCAGATGTCAGTCTGGAGCACACACACACACACACACACACACACACACACACACACGTACAAACAGCTAGCTTCAAGTCACTGGTATTTTAGGACTCTTTCTGCACCCAATTCATTGCAGGAGGCCAAGAGCAGGCTGCAGAGGTGCAGTTTCTTTAAACCTAATCCTTTAAAACGCCTGGGGTGCACAGTTGTAGACCAGTTTGACCACTTATTAATCAATAACACATGCCAAGACCTCACCACAATTTCATCTTAAAAGTAAATTTCCTGTATTTTTCTTTTAACATCCTGTTTTAAATGTGATTTCATTTGCTTGGAATGTTGATTCAATTGAATTAATTGATTGATTTACCAAAAACAAGACTGCTAGTGGAATTAGGACCTTGATTCATGAAACTTTTTAAAGAAATGATTTTGCTTTGTATTAATGATGCATGTGGGCCAAGTTCTTATTTGTCAAGTTAATTTCGTATTAGTTTTTACAATATATTATTACAATGCAAGCCAGCCAATCAGACTGATTAGCTTTTGTTTTTATTGTCTTTAAAAATCGTACATGTGGGCAGTGATTGAAAGGTGTTGAGCCAGGCTAAAAGGGCGGAAGGTCCCTGACTCAATATAGAACCATCAAATACGAACTATATTGCCTTATAGTAGTTTTGCATCTACCGCACAAAGCTTTTGTCTTTTCTGTCTTTTCTGTCTTTTCTGTTTGCGACTGCGTGATTTCTCTCAGATCCCTGTGGCAACCGCGTGCGCTGCTTTTAATGGGAGGCAAAAGATGTGATTTGATCAATCATGACTGATGCCAGGCCCACAACACCTAGTGAAAATGTATTCCTCCCATTTCCATCTGCACCACACATGAACCACACGCCTCTGGCAATAAACTTAAAAGTCATACACTATGCCCTTGTGCTGTGTGCCTTTGACTGAAATTGAGCTCCGCACCATTAGTTCACATAAATAAAGCCCTCTAAGCCAAACACTTCAAAGATGTGTGTAAAGATTAAATTTAAAAAAACAAATGTGGCATTTTCAGTAATATTCACTGACGGTCCTAAAATGAGAAATCCTTCCTGAGATGTCATCCACTATGAGGCAAATTTCTAAGACCCAGCAGGCTTTGCAACTCAACCTTAGGACTGTTGATAGGTCAGTGGTGTCCTCAACCAAACTGGCCAAGCAGATGGTCATTTGTTAAAATAAATTACCCACCATGAATCCCCCATACTGGGATGACATAAATAAGAGAGAGAGAATGAGATCCTGTCATACAAGAGGTCCGCAGTTCAGTTAATAAGCCTGTTTAAAATGCTTGATAGACAGGAAATTTCAAAATGTCAATCAGATCCCTCACAAATATCACAGACACATCTTGTGTTATTAATTATTAGTGAACTTAATTAAATGTTAGTTGTGACCCACACATTGTTTGAATACTAATAAGAAAACGCATACAGATGATTTTATTTGGGTAAAATATGTTCCTGGCATCTAGAGATAGGTTCAGGTTAGGTCCAGTAATAAATTCAGTCTGTAGTTCTAATCTGTAATGCTGAGATACAAACTACAGAGCTGGACTCATTTTAAATGAGCACATTTGGAAGATGATGGGTTGCGTTGATGAAGGCAGTTCATCAACTCTATCAGTCTTTGTCTATGCTTCTGACATGAATCAAAATAATACTGTTTCATAAAAAAAAAAACAGAGAAAAGCCTGATTATAACAAAAAATACAACAAGCTGCAAATGATTTTAACTTTAATTTTATGGTTTTGTTTTCAGATATATCCAGATTTATCAGCTACATGTCCTATGCATCACTTTTTTCTTTTTTTTATTAATTAAGTGTCCTCTGTCCTGAGAAGAGGACTGAGGTATTTGTTTGGTATCTCGAGTTAAGAACAGACTTCAGAACCGTCTCCAACTCCCATGACATCCACTGATCGGCCAAAGGGTTGCTAAGCAGCACTCGCTGGTCCTTTAATGTAGTCTAGGATGCATTTGCACATACAAACTACATACCTGTGAATATGGGGTGTGTAATTGGATCCAAATGTGTCGTCAATGTGTTAAAGGAGCAATCACACCTGAATTTACCCTACACACGTTTGGGTGCCAAGTGTAAAAGCCCTGGTATACCAATAACATGTGTGAGAACAGTTGTAGCTCAAATATAAAACTTCAAACAAGCTTTACAAAGCAACTATAAAAGTTTTTCACAATCAGTACAGTTCAGGTTATAAGGGACTTTGATGACTTACACTGATCACAGTATGTCTAGGTTTAAACTGCTGATAGCTGACATTTTATGCTAGTACAGCACCTTATTCAACCCTAAAAAAGGAAAACTGCAATTTAATCCAGATGGGTTTCATTTTCATAGACCTGGTAATTTGTTCTTTGGTTGTGATAACACTGAAAGTAATTTCTGATACTGTGGAACAGGGTGACCTGGCTAGAAATACGTCACACAGTGCAAGAAACAGATGGTCAGACGATATTTAATGGTACTGAACAATATTCACCAGAAACTGCTCAATTTGGTGACATGAAATAAACGCAGTATAAATCAGACAGTGTAGTTTTAATTTTAAAGCTGCATTGATTCAGAGGCTACAAGGTCCACTATGTTCACTAGCTAGTTGCTCCGTAGCACACTGTTCTGTTTTCTGAAAGTGAAGGTTAGGGCATGTGGGGTGCAGAACAAACCCACAATGAATGTGATTTTTTCCCCCTATTGCCTTCCAGATGAGATGAAATTTTATTGAAAAGAAACTAATGCCATTTGTTGTCCACTGCCCAACAAGGTGGCTGTATGGAAAGGAGCGGTGACAGATGCTCACAGAGGAGTATCATTTTAGAAACTCATTAAAATGAATGAGGAACACTAGATGGGGTCAAATGTTTTTATCTGTAGCCAACGGGAATTTCAAATTGATTGAACATGCTGAGAGAAAGGCAGGTTCAAATGAAAATTATTGGCATTTTGTGTCTTTGATAGACACCTCACTGCTGGCTTTGCTGACACCAGAAATTTCATTTTCATTCGCAGATATTAAGCCCTTTATTGCTCATTGTTAAAATGAAATTAAAAGGGCTGAATTCAGTCATGGTCCACAGAAAGCCAATGAATTATAGAAGTTATTCTATTTCTCTAGAGAACGAGAGGGCTGGAGAAGGGACTCATGATGGTGACATTTAAAAAAAAAACAAACACATTATTTCCCTTTGTCCATACCTGACAGGTTCTACATTTTGCATCATTGTTGACCTCTGTTAGACCACACAGCTTCTACAACTCATGTCCTCGTAAGATTTATAGCCGCTCTCAATAATGCCACTTAAATATGACTAATGCTCAGTGATCCTGAATGATAAACGCCTATGGTAATTATTCATCTCTCTATTAGACCACCTATACTTAAGAAAAATTCTCTGTCAATCACACTCCATTGTGATGGTCCAGGCATTCACTCTTAATGTCCATATTGTCCTTTTCACATTTACTCTGACTTGCTATATAAAGCTAGAAATCAGCATGCTATATACAGAACTCAAACAAAGAAAACACACCTAAAAAGGATTGTTTTGATGTGTGGTGCTGATCCATTCATTAACATTGCAAATTAATGTGAATATAGTCTAAATATAGTATGGTATCTTTTTTCCTTCAAATTTAGGTTACTGGGACGCAGGAAACTGTCTTGTCTTTAGCTGTAGTCCCTTAGGGTTTGTATTCTCATCATCAAAGCACTGCAAGTTGAAGCTACAGAAGAAGAAGAAGAAGTACAGTTTGCTTAAACACACATTTGATTTTTGGCTTTTTTGTCAAGTTAATTAGCCAGCGGGCAAAAGTAGCCGCTGTTACTATATTCCAAAAGATATGTTAAAGGATATGTTACAGTAAAAGACTAAAGAAAGCAAGTTAAAAAGCAAAGTAACAGAAAAAAATGTCCCCTCACTTAAAAATGCAGATATTTAAGTTTGATTTATCTTGAAAAATATTCACAAATATACATTGAGAAAATTGGTAATTATTCCTCCTCTTAATACTGGTGGGAAAGCAATCCCTAATTAAAATTAAATGTGATTACTCAGATGCACAGTCTTTGTGTCATTCTAAGTTAAGCCAAAGCTAATGTGAGGTTTCAGCGTTATGAGTTAGCCCGTGGTAGGTTTGTTGCAGGGATACAACACCGGTGTATGTACAAGATCTGCTCAGCCTGTCAGATCCTCTCGGGGTCATGAATGTATATATGATGTATCAAATTAACATGTTGTGATTGGCTATATGTATAAATTTAAAGTCTAATGTTCTGTCATCAGTCATTACATACATAAATGTGTGTATGTAACGCAGCCCTGGTCAATGTTGCTGACTTTATCTTCTGTCAATAAACATGTAAAATAATTAAGGATGACATGTGCAGGGTGTTTTGTGCATCAAGACTCGTGGACTTCTTTCATGTGTTGTATGCCTACAAGTAATTATTGTGTGTGGATTTGGTGTCACAACTGGCTAGTGGAGACCTCCTGACTACCAGTAATTTTAACGCCATTTACAAGCTTAGGTTCATTAACGTGTGCAGCAAGATGTTGCACTTTTTTTTTTACCAGTCTGTTGTTGCAAGTACAATTTTCTTGGCAGCCATCTGCTGGGGCAGCAGCATCAGAGCCAGTGACACTAAGAAGCTGAACACCCTGATTAGGAGGGCTGGCTCTGTACTGGGGACTGACTGGGAGCCTCTCCAGTTGGTTGTGGAGAAAAAGAGGCTGCACAAGCTTAAAATTATGGAAACACTTCACATCTTCTGCACAAACTACTGGTCGGAGAACAAAGTCTCCTTCAGCTCTGCAGTAATAAGGACCACTACAGGAAGTCATTCCCACCCACTGCAATTAAAATATACAGCCAGCGGCAGTTGTGTGGACGCAAATGCCTCGTTGATGTCAGAGGTCAGAGGAGAAAGGGCAGACTGGTTCAAGATGACAGAAAGGCAACAGTAACTCAAATAACCACTCGTTACAACCAAGGTATCCAGAATACCATCTCTGGACACACAACACGTTGAACCTTAAAGCAGATGGGCTACAGCAGCAGAAGGCCACACCGAGTGCCACTCATCTGTCAGCTAAGAACAGGAAACTGAGGCTACGCTTCACACAGGTTTACAAAATTGGACAATACATAGAAGTTCGGAAAAACGTTGCCTGGTCTGATGCGTCTACATTTCAGCTGCGACATTCAGATGGTAGAGTCAGAATTTGGCGTGATCTCAATCCAATACTGCCCCTTTGGGACGTGGTGGAACGGGAGATTCGCATCGTGGATGTGCACCCGACAAATCTGCAGTAAGTGCGGGATACTATCATGTCAATATGGACTACAGTCTCTCAGGAATAATTCCAACACCTTGTTGAAAATATGCCACAAACAATTAAGGCAGTTCTGAAGGCATAAGGGGTCCAACCCCGTACTAGCAAGGTGTACCTAATAAAGTGGCCAGTGAGTGCAGCTGAAGAGACAAATCTTAAGCCTTTCTTTATCGTTTTTTTTTCTCTTTTTATGTATAGCAGTATTTATATAGCAAATACTCATCACTGAGACGTGGGTACATGTAGGCTCCCAAACTTACAAAAAAAAAGGTGTTATATGTCAGTTCAGAGGGATGTAGTTAAAGATGTTTATTGTGCTACAGCAAACTAGTGAGAAATGAAACTGAAAATCAGAGGCCCCACAATAAAAAGGCAACCTCCTGCAAAGTACATCAAAACACAAAAATAACAAAAGTGTCATTGTCATGGAGATGGTGTAAGACTGGGGAATTAGGTTAAACTTTTGAAATGACAAATCCATGTGGGCTTCTCTTTCTCTATTCAGCCTATCAACAGGTAATACGACGCTCAGGCCTCCCGTCTGCTTGGTCACACTCGCCTTAGCAGCTCTGGGGTAATTCGGTTCTTAGACGGTGTGATTCATGATGACTGCATAGTCTGACTCACACACAGTAGACACGTCCAACCACCAAACACAGCTCATGTTTCGAAATCATTCATGTTTTTTTTTTTTTCAGCCATGTACATGAAACTTGTCCTCTGTAGAGACAGACTGACTGTATGCCTTTGCCTAAAAATACACTTGCATGTCACGAACTTGCAATGTGAATGACACGTTTCTTCCTGAAGTAAAACCAGCAGAAATTATGGCGTCCATCTTTTCAAGATCCCTAAGGCTTCCCAATGCTCTAAATTTCTTTTTTCAAGAATAGAAAATGTTCAAATGTTTAATTAGCATCTGGATCTGCATCAAAATACACAGTGATACACAATTATCCTGACTGGCTATTGGCCTGTCATTTTAAATATGATTCTATCTCTGCCTTTATTATGTTCATCAGCTTCATCATTTCATCAGCATCAGCAGAGTCATCAGCCACCACCACCAGTGTCTGGGCTACATGGTGTTATTTATTTTTCCCCTCAGTTACAAAAATCTCCTCTTAGACTCTAAGAAATTTTGTCAAGAGTGGTATAACATATAATCTATTATAATAAACAATTATAGTTACTTTACTCACTTGTCTCTCATAGTTGAAATAACATAAAATAGGCCACACCGGAGGTGTTCAGTATGTGAACGGGTATATTTTTAGCACTGAATCCTCAAACTGAAGTGTTCTGAATCATCAGTCTTACTGAACGAATGTTGCTTTTGCTATGCAGATCTACTTGTGATTTTTCAATTCAATTCAGTTATTCAGTATTAAATTCATTTTTATAGCTCCAACCTCCTTTCCACCATGAGAAAGCACTTAGTGACAAAGAAAAACTCCCTTTTAACAGGTTGAAACCTCGAGCAGAACCTAGACTCGCGGTGGGCGGCCATCCGCCTCGACCTGCTGGGTTACGAGATGGCGAAAAGCTTAATGGAAACCATGAAAGCTACAAAAACCATCATGATGCAAGAACTCTTTTGCAGATCAGGTGGTTGCTAAGTTAATATCTTATTGGCCTGTGTATCCAAAGGCCTGTACAAGAACCATACAGTACTGAATATGGGGCCAGTTTTGGTCTGAACTGACTTGAATCAGCAAGAGACTGAACATCCTTTCGAATCCAAGACTGAATCAAAAAAGAATCACCAACCAATCACTTACTGACACATGTTTGAACAGTAATTCAATTACTTTTTAAAACACTACAGTGTAACTGTCTATAAATCTTTGAACTAAACAAAATCATTCTGAAAATGAAGCATGGTGTTAGTTCAGGCAGAGCAACAAACAGGACTGAAAGCATAACTTCTTGGTAGAGCTAATACCACATCAACCTCAAATTAAACAGGTCGAACCATATGGCATATACAATATCTGTCATCTGTCATATTATTTCTGTCAACTAATGACTCAAAGCTTTATTTTAGCATTACGCTAAAGCATCACTTTTTGCTTAAGCTCTGATGTCACACTAAGCAATCAGAATTTTCATGTATTACTAGCAGAAGCCCGGCGACTATCCTCCCCCTCTGTTAAAACCCCACGTCAAAGTTTCCCTGCCCACCTATCTGTCTCTGTGTCAGATGGTTTTCTCATTTACTGCGCCCACCTGCCAGAGAGTGCAAAAAGAAGACTTTTCCCTTCAAACCAGAGCGGAAAGCCCAAGGAAGGAGTACTGAGGCCCTGGGGAGGCCGTCATCCTCAGGTTACCAAGCTGAACATAACTCTCAGTTTGGACACAGAGAGGCTGATTAAAGCCAGAGACAGAGGAAGTCAGAGAGGCTGGAGAACTGACAGGAAAAGAAAAAGACTGTTGAACTGAAGTAAGTAGCAGCAATGAATAAAATGTGTAACATTATGTCAGTCACACGCTCTTTATGTCAACAAACCAAACCAAGATGCTTCCTGCTATTGCAGTATGTACACAGTTACAGAAAAGTGGCACCTGGAGACAACATTTGTCTCAAAATATATACTTTGAAAAAAAATCTCAAGACCTGGTGAATATTAAGAGGGGAGAGAAAATTGGAGTTAAAGTGGGTATAAACAACTCCAAATGAATGACAATGTTGCTCCCAAATAGGCATTTCTCATTATCACATTTTCAGCTATCGATGTGGGCTTTAAAAAGTCTGGTGTCGGTTGGGCTCTTTCTGTTAAATAAATGCATTTACACTGATCACTGCCCAGTGATACCTGTTACTGTCTGAAAAATAACAGACTCATAGAATCTTAGTTCAGTAATTAGAAAACGGCCTACCATGACAGTAGACAAAGGGACAGTATGAAATTAGCAACTCTCTAGCAGAACTCTACTGAAACTTAATTCCGAGTTGTGTTAGAGAAGAGCTGGTTTATACAACGTGTTGTCCGACCACGTCAGACAAGTTTTTTGTGTTTTCCAAAGCTATTCAACCAATCCGACAAACAGTTCCGATGAGGTATACTTCCGCCTTTAGACTGAATGAAATGAAAGACAGAAACAGAGCAAAACACAATGTACTAAAGTTCCTGAATGTTATCAGCATTGTGTGATTCAACATGTAATGCAGACTTTTCAGTGCACTAATGGAGAGCAAGAGTCATATCTGGCCAGCTCTATTTGGTGCCTCATAGAAGAGAAACCTGATGATCCACTATTTGTCAATGCTTCTTTCTCTGTTTCCTTATGAGTAGGGTCCCAAGAGATAATATAAAGGAGGTTTCCATTCTGAGCTGGTAATCTAGACATTCGTCTCACCTTCCCTCAATATTCATCAAAAATGTGTGACTGTGACTAATTTGCCGTAACTCAACCATTCCAAATTGGGAGAGGATGTAAAACTAACATGATAATATGCAGCTACTATTGAATAGTGACCCTGTTCCTCCAAGTCTCCCCCAGTTCCTAGTCCTCCTGCCAGATGTTAAACACAACTCCTGATGTTTCACACAATGGAGCAACACTAAGTACTCTAAGCTACTAACTATGTGATACAGCTTTATGTGATCTTTATACATATTGGATGTTTTAGTAACTTAGTGTCACCCACCTCACTTCTGAATATGGAAGACAGTGCAGAAGTGCTCCACAAAAGTCTTACAATACTACACTGACTGTGATTTCTGCTTATTTGCTCCTGCTAATAGTTAGGGGGGGGGGGTCTGTCGTCTGTGCGGGACTATTCCTTTCTTCACTTCCTGGAATCACATCATCACCATGAGGTTGTCAGGCATCGATCTTTTAATCTCTGGCAAAAAATAGACGTATTTCCCAAAATGCCACATAATTCCCTTAAGTTCTCAGTTAATATAGGCCTCTGTACAGTGTGTGTTTGCTGTAATTATTCTTTCATTAAGTAGTCATTAGGGCTTATCACTAAATCTACTTACTATACTCAACCAGAAACAAAGTTCAACATATTGTCCCAAGACACACATAATTTAACACAAAGTAAATTAGATATGAGAAAAAAGTGAAACCTTTTCACTTTATGCAAGATGTCATTTGCATAATATGTATGAATCATAGGGTATGAAAGAATTACTATATTCAATATTTTAATAAATCAATGCAGTGTTTTTATTCAGTTATTTTTTTATTCATTTTCATGACCCATGCCTCGTGAATGTATTCAGACACAAATTTAAACTAACAACTCAATAAATAATATAGATAATACCCATAATACCTCCCAAGGCTCCACTTGCAGAGTCTGTTTAATAAATCATAACACGGACCTAATTGACAACACACAGAACACGTTAATAAAATTCCGTATTTTTTATGGTTGTAAATGTTATCTACAGCAAGAAAAATTGTCGGTTGGCAGTTGGATAAATACGAAACAAAATCTCATTGCACATATACTGTAGGCCTATTTTTATTTTTCCTGGACTGGATTCACTAGCCTGTAATCAGTCTGTCTCACTGAACGCGAAGGAACACTGTGCAATGAACTGTGATGTGTGAGTTCAACACAGATTGCCTGTTCTGCAAAGTTGCATTATAGGCACATATGGGCACGTATGAGATCCCTTGGGAGAGCGGTTTGAGTTTACATTCTCTAGAAAAAGAAGGAAAACTTCAAAATAAATATCTCCCCATAGATCCTTTCTGTCTTGAACAGTATTTCAGACCACCTAAGAGTGCTGCTAGTCATTAGAGAAAACCATCTCATGGATCCTCCACTTCACGGTGCATTTATGTAACGACAAAGTCAGCAAAAGACACAGCGTCTTTTTGTCTTTGCTCCCTGTTAGGTTTTTCCACCCATTTCCCCTGATGTCAGCCTATTTATATAATATTCTTTAGGAGCCTAAGATGATATCCACATTTGCAGATGCTGTATCCCTGCACTGAAAGTGTCTGATTCTTGAAAGTCATCTAATCCTTCAGATTTGTGAATTTCAAAGCTTTGTCATTCAACTAAGCTTTCATTTTGCATTCTGATACACTGGTGAAGGGATGGATTAGCATAACCCGATTACCGACTTGTCCTGCATCTGTGAGAGAGGTTTTTCATAATGTAAAGACAACGTTTCTAATTAGTATGCCCTGCATTCCCCAGAGGTTGTTATGTTGTTATTAACACCAAAGCAAAGGTTAAACCTGAATTCTGTGACTCTAAAACCAAAACATGGCTAACATAATGCTCACATTATGTGTTGAGGCAAGCAGCCCTTAATTTTCATCAACAAAATATCTGTTGACATTTTTTCTAGAATCAATGGTTAAAAACTAAATGATAATGTGAGAAAACAACCTTGCTGACAACCTAAATACCACTGCAGTTTTCCACATTGTATGTCTCTGAGTGGTGAAACAGAACGCTTCAATGCCCAACACTATCTCTTTAGTAACCACTTCTTGTAAGGAAACAGTAACAGATTTATGCACTAAAATAATCCACAATTTCAGTGAAGCTGCAACAAAACAATCAGGACAATCCACAAAAACAGGCAGGTTAGCATCCCCACATATAAAAAAAGGAAAGCTAGCGATAGCACACTATTATCAAGGGCTGTGGATGTAATGTTAATATTACTTTCAATTGGCTTCAATCTTTTGTATTTGTAGGCTGCTGGTAGCAATGAGTGTAGGATTGATATAGTCATCTAAATCTTCCCCTTGACAAATATTGCTTATCCGCCTGCTTACCAAGATTTAGTTAAGATTTAGAGAAGATCGATACCACTAATATGTCTATGTGGGAACTACAGAGCTAGAACCAGGGATGATTGTCTTAGCTTAGTATAAAGATTGGAAAAAGTTGAAACAGCATGGTGGTGTCTGAATTTCAAAATAGACCTACCAACACTTCAACAACTCACTACTTACTACTTACCCAGTTATGCTTGGTTTGTTTAATCTGTACACAAACACACATGTCAAAATGACAAGTTGTGCTTTTATATTGAACTTTAGATAGAGCCGGGCTAGCTGTTTCCAGCTAGTCTTTATTGCTAACTAGGTTGATCGGGCTTCCAGCTCTAGATCTGGATTTAACAGACACAAGAGTGGGATCAATCTTCTTATCTTACTTTCCACAAGAAAGCAAAACATCAATGCCTTTCACGTTATCAGACGTTTTAGCTGCTCTTCTGAAGATAAACTTAGGCAATGTGTTTTAGCAAACCAAAAGGTAGTTTGTCAAACATTTGTATTTGAAAATGCATTTTGACCTTAAGAGATAGTAGAAAAAGCACAAGGTGTAATAGTAAATTTAATGATAAATTAAAGGCTGAATTCCATTTAGCTGCTTCAGTTCATGGTCCTGGTTTTGACCTTTTTCATGGCACACATTTTGACTTGTCAAAGCAAGAAAGGCGCAGGTGAGACAAATTCGCTAATGATGGTTTCATCAAGCGTTCCAGTAAATCATGCCAGTGGTGAGCAAGCACACACAATAGCAGGAACCTGGAACTAGCTCACCTAAATGGAATGCACTTATTTTTATATTATTAATTATTATTAATTACACTGCATTTCCTGCAACAGCATAATATCAAAATGTCCACTGTGAAGAGGTCTACTTTGATACTGGCTCACTATCACAATGTCATGAATAGAATAATGTTCTTTATTCATGTTCTTAGGAATATGTGTGCTTGTCCTACAGCTAATTCAACATTGACAAAATTACTAAAATGTGACTAAAATGAATACTGGTAAGTGCCTTTGCAGTCCTTAATCCTGGAATAGAAACTGCGTATTCCAACAAAATATCAACACGTGTTGGAGCTTTTCATACCTTTATGAGGGTTCCATGGAAAATCTATGACAGCACAAGGTCAGCGTGTAAAGACAGCGCCATGCACAGAATCATTAAGATGAACAGACAGGAAGGAGCAAGGGAAGGAAGTGCTTTGTACTCTATGCTATTCAGATCTGCTTTTCACTGAAACCCAGAGTCAAGAAAAATACATCAGTCGCTGAGACATAAACCATGTGATGAATCAATTAGCATGTCTCTCTACGTTTTCAATTTACCACAAGCCATGGCAATGAGGAGCTAGAGAAGACTAATTTATCAAGAAAGCATGACTGAAGGTGTCTAAACGTCGTTCTCAATGCTCATTAAGCTGCACTGTTTATCTTGTGAAAGGAAGAAAATGGTCAATACTCTCAATTTGCTCTGACGGCTTAGGACAGTCAACTTCCTGGAATGTCTGAAAGAAAGACACTGTTGCTATGGGAACGGGTGTGTAGATAATTTTCGAGTTCAAACTGAAAAAAAAGGGATAGTTAAATACCGCACAAAAGATTTGTAATTTCCTTTGGGCTTTGACCTGTTAGACAGCTGAAAATTCTCCCAAAGAAAATTGCTGAGTAAAATACGAGCCTTTAAAGTATCTCTGGTGCATACTCAGCGGGGACCCTCAAGAGAATTTTCACTAGAGGCGTGACTCTTATGTGGGTTCACAGCGGTGGCATCAGGAAAATGGGGGGCCGGCCCACTTTTTGGCATTTCCTTCTAATCATCTATTGAACTTGCCCCGGGTAATGACCTAATTCTCATTGAGCTCCCCAGTGTGCCACTGTGCTTCCATCTCTAGCCACTGCCTTCTGCTTCCCTTCACTCATCGCTGCATTCATTGACTTCCAAAAGATGCAAAGCGACAGACTTGGAGGCGAGCAGAAGGCTGAAGATAATGGCAGCATGAGAAGACTCACGTGAGAGAGGAGTCAGCGTAGTCCCTCACGCCTGGCTTCATCATCATAGGTCTGCCCAGCTGTAAGGGATGTGTTGTGAAAATCAAATCCGGCGAGGCAGGAAAGCACGACCTTCTTCTACTGTAAGTACACTGTGTGATTGAGTGGCCTGTATCTCTGTGAGTACCACTTACACACTCACACATTGTCATCATATCTAACACCGGCCTGTCATGAGATGTAATATGAAGTGATTTACTGAAGACAAAGACTCCATACAAGTCAAGTGCGTGAGCTCCTTTCTTTGTTTGAAAGCCTCATCACTCCCCCGTCATATGGCAATGTTCCTGATGAAGCACCCCGTTATTCCTGCACTGAAGACTAGATGGGTAATCAAGAAATAAATTGTCCAGACTGCAGGCGACCCCCTGCCTATCCCACTGCCTGTCACTTGGACTAATCCCCTGTCATCGTTGGGAAAGTGTAATGGACGGCAATCCTCTGAAGCATTCCACAAAGTAATATTCTCAGTGATGAGACTATCTTCAAAGAGAAGAAAAACTCTGACACCACAAATCGCCTTACTTTTCTCACCATTAATCATATTATCCTTATAACTGTAGTGTATTTTTTTTAGGGGAGTTGGTGAGACACATTATCAACTGCTCCTGACAAAGTGCATCAAATTGATAAAGAATGTATGTAAAATGGCGGCGCTGGTGTACAAAGGAAGCCAGATCATCATAATCCTCTGATAGCTGGAATCCCATTAGCTACGGGTCCGTGATTTACAATAAGAAGGGTCAGATTATTGCTGCGATCCAGCATCATAAGCTGTTGACACCACTCTACCTCCACCAGTGTGGAAATCTCCAGCAGATCACAGCACGTTTCTGTTAGACTCATCTAAACTGTGATGGAGACGAGCATCAACGAGCACAGGATCAACTTTTGTTATGTACAGTGTCGACTGGCCAATAACGAATGCAACTGATGTTAACTTTTACTTAACTAAAGTTTTGAATGTAGCACTTAATCCTACATTTGTATGGCTACGGCATTCAAAATGTGTTTTAATCAAGACAAAAGGGAAACATTACATGATTTAAGTACACTGTAGTTTTTTATGCTACACTTGTGTTTTACAAATACGGTATCGCATTCAAACACACAGTACAGAGCAAGCTAACGCAAAGCCATAGTGGTGCGTAATATTAAATGATGAAAAATACAACCACTTATACATCTTTGCTTAAAGAACCCCAGAAATACACTTTCTGATGCCAGAATACAGAAACGTGCATCATAGAGTGCACAGCTGGGCAATTACATCTCTGAAATTAAATTTCTAATTGTTTCGTTGCACACATTTTTCTATCAACGCAGTGCAGCATGTTGCCAATTCTATATTTGCAGGTACAAAGCTAGAAAAAACATCTGCTCCATGTGGTTTTTACAGTGGCCTTACAGTCAATGCTGAGAAGAGGTCTTACATAACAGAGGCGACTCCCTTGACGACTGTCCCGTACTTTTGCTGCTTCCGCAGCCCAGACACACATGGGGGACTGAATGTACGGTAGCAGGAACTGGTGTCTGCAGGCGAAGCAGGGGGAATGATTTTCAGCGCTCTGTTCTCTCTGCTGGGATAATAACTGGACCAGACCTCTGGCAGGAAACAAGCCAACAAGTTTCCACTAGGCCAGGACCAAAGCCAGAGGGCTGGAAGCTGAGGTGTTCAGTAAACACAGAGCAAGATCAAATACTGTTAGATAACAAATAAGTGTGAAACAACTATATTTCTTGAGGAAGCTTAAGAAGGCCAAATTCCCACGCCAAGTTCTTGTCAGCTTTTGCAGAGGAGCAATAGAAAGCATCCTGACTTTAAACATCACAAACAGGCATGGGATGTGCACAGCCCAGGACCAGAGGGCTCTGCAGCGGGTGATTAAAACTGCTCAGAAATCATTTGTACCCATCTCCCGAACATCAGTGATATGAGGTGAGGTGAGGGGCCTACAGAGCCTGTTCACCCTGCTGCCTTCTGGAAAGTGATATAGAAGTTTCTGCTGCCACACCACTGCAGAGCAGCTTTTTCCCCCCAAGCTATCAGGCTCTTAAACTCTAATTCATCCTCAGCATTGCTCCACAGATTATACATTATCTCTGTTTACTGTTTTTATAATTGATTCTGCATTAATGTATATTTTCTGCTATAGCAGAAGGGAGTTACGAGACTCAATTTCACTCTGTAACTGTTAGAACTTGTTATACTGTGACAATAAGCCTACCTACCGACCTAAGTATCAGGCAATACAAGCGTGGGACTGGTACCAAAAAACAAGGACAGCTTTTTAGAAAATCAACCGGAAATTTATTTGAATGTCAATCAGTGTACATTGTCCCTTCTCAAATGAACAATAAAGAATATTAAAGTGAAGTGAAGTTGTTGTGCTAGCTTACAGTGTAGCTGAGCAGCACATTTCTTGGTCTGTCTATGTAATAATAAAATAATAAAGACAATTTAGCAAAATATTTTGTTTGAGCTCTAATTGGGTTGATCAGCTTTACGCCCACATAATTATAATTTGATATGGCTGTTTATTGGTTTATTATATCTGTAAACAGTAAAAGTAGTTAACTACTTGGCTAAAACAAGAAGTAAAAAATAATGATATGATCATATCATAAAATGATATGATAAAAATATGATACATTCTGGTCATTATACATATGGAGTTCTCATACATCTCATATGGGGATCGGCAGTGAATAGATTTGACAGTACTGTAAAATGTATATATAAAAGTACTTTTAAATGGTAAAACTTATGGGTTTATACATCAAAACCTCCTACATGAATGGCAAAAGACTGCAGATATATTGGGATATTTACATGTAATTACTGTCAAATAATGTATGTATAAAGTAAACACCATACATTAATGGGAATAGTATGCAGAAATACTGGATACAAGATTGTAATAACTGTAATGGTGTAAATAATGTTTATGTAAGTTTGTGGTAATTTGATTTAACTTTTGTAAGTCACCCTTCGCTCACGTGTTTTGCTTATTATTGTGCAGAGAGATGCATGGCACATTAATCTGCTAAAGGGGAAAATGTTTCTCATGTTAAATAAACAATAGTACATATATTAGTAGAAGTAGAAAGAACTGACTATAACCAAAAAATTGGGTAATAAGTAGTAGTAGGCAAAATATGTCATCTGTTAAAAAAAGGGTTAAATGCTAAAAAGTGGTTTATATCACATGGCTTATTTCATTCTTGATTGTGTAATTTAGGTTGTAAAAGTGTTGATCTGTGATCTATATGGTGATCTTGATCTGGGATCCAGAGATTGATTACTTCCATTTCCACCCACATACCTGGGGATGTTTCTCATTAAAATAAAAGCGCTTGCTTAGGAAACATCTTTTTTCACTCTTGTGATTATTCCTCCCCATATGCAGGTATATTGTTTATGTTTAACAGAGTTTACTTGCATGCAACCAAAGCCTGCTCGGATGTGATGGGTCATTACGGGCTGCCAACGGAAACATATATTTGTTATATGTTAAGAAAATGGAACATTATTCGTTGATAGTGCATATAGCTTATTTACCTAACTGAATACCATAGATTAAGACAGCTTTCTCTGATACATATTTACCATTTTTCTGGCAGAATGCTTAAACCAAGCATGATAGCCATCTTAGCCCCCCCTCCTACTCCATTGACACCCACTTTTCAAACTGATATCATGCCATTGGCTGAAGGTTTAACAGACATTTGTGACAGGAAGCTTTCAGACAGACCAAACTCAGTAATCCTGTTCATGCTAGCTAATGGTTTGAGCACAGGTCCTTGTACAGTGACAGGGAGACAATAGTGGCACTGAGGCAGACAGCTGGGTTTCCACCCCCTCTTTCCTCTTCACCCGCCCGCCCCAACTTGGCTTTGTTCCACTAGCTTAGAACACGGCAGACCCAGGACTTCCCCAAACCCTCTGACATCATGCCCAGCTGATAGGAGGCACAAAAGATCCTGCAAAAAAAAGGGATGCCCTCTATTTATAAAGCATGAATGAGTGTCATGATTCCACTGCCTCAGTCACTGGTGTGTGCTGGACCTTCAGGCCAAACACTGTATTGTAAACCATAAAAAGAGGACAATTGCCAAAACAAGCTTTGCTGCCATGCCATATTGCAAACACCTGTAGCCTGAAGGGACATTCTTTGAAAAAGACACACTCACTTATTCTCTGATCAGCCACTTTATTAGGTACACCTGTTTGATCTCTTGTGAACACAGATAGCTAATCAGCTAATAACATGACAGCAGCTCAATGCATTTAGGCATGTAGATGTGGTCAAGAAAACTTGTTGAAGATTAAACAAAGAAAGGGGATTTAAGTGACTTGGCTAACGTGGCAGACAAGATGGCCTGAGTATTTCAGCTACTGATCTACTGGGATTTTCACACACAACCATCTCTAGGGTTTACAGAGAATGGTCCAAAAAGAGAAATTATCCAGTGAGCAGCAGTCGTGTGGACAAAAATGCCTTGTTGATGTCAGAGGTCAGAGGAGAATGGGCAGACTGGTTCAAGATGACAGAAAGGCAACAGTAACTCAAATAACCATTCGTTACAACCAAGGTATGCAGAATACCATCTCTGAATACCATCTTGAACCTTGAAGCAGATGGGCCACTCCTGTCATCTAAGAACAGGAGTCTGAAGCTACACTTCACACAGGCTCACCAAAATTGGACAATCGAAGGTCAGTCTCAATTTCAGATGCAACATTCAGATGGTAGGGTCAGAATTTGGCGTAAACAACAAGAAAGCATGGGTCCATCCTGCCTTGTATCAATGGTTCAGGCTGGAGGTGGTGTAATGGTGTGGGGGATATTTTCTTGCCTCACGTTGGGCCCCTTAGTACCAACTGAGCATCGTCTATATGTGACAGCCTACCTGAGTATTGTTGCTGACCACGTCCATCCCTCAATGACCACAGTGTACCCATCTTCTGATGGCTCCTTCCATCAGGATAATGCACCATATGTCACAAAGCTCAAATCATCTTAAATTGGTTTCTTGAACGTGACAATGGCCACTTTGGTCCAGACTGAAATATCAGCACCTACTGAATGGTTTGATGATTTGATACACACATTCAAGTCCCATTCATTTTTCATCTTGCGCCATCATCAGGTTTGTACAAATGTTAGCATGCTAACACAATAAACTAAGAAGTTGAACGTGGTTAACATTATAACAGCTAAAAATTAGCATGTCAGCCTTGTCATTGTGAGCATGTTAGCATGCACGTACAATAAAGTGAGCGAGCTGGAGGGCTGTGTGTGCTCCAGATTCAAGAGCTTGCAAAAAGAGTGCGCCTGGAGGTGTTTGTCCCTCTCCAAAATATAGTATCAAAGGGTTAAGTGCAAGGCTGGCTGAAGAGCAATCCTGCACATCTTAAATTACCTTACTACAAGGAGAGAAGGGAGGTGAAATGCAATCAATAAATCTCATATCCTACTTCTTCAATGCTAGGAACTGTTAGAGAGGCAGAACGTGCAGATACCCTAATAATCTATCTTGGGATTTCAACCAACTTCTTCTTCCACATCCATTTTGATATTGACAGATACTACATCCTTTGATTTCCATCTGTATATTGACATGCATAACTGGATATGCAGCACAAGGAGTAATTGTAAATCTGAGAACATGTGGAAATTATTGATGATGATCAATTTCAAGACAACATGGGTAAGTCTTCTACCATCCTCAAGACTAATTGAGTAATCTCTCACCAAGAATGGGAAATGAGAAAAGGAATAACGTCATTTCCAGGTGACACTTTGTTCAGACAGTTTTGAATAATGACTGTTGTCCAGGGACATGCACAGACATTTAAAGTAAAAATGTAGCCTAAAAGTAGATTTCATACATTTGAGTCAGTAGAAATTTTATATACTTCACTGTATTCTCCAAAACCACCAATTATTTGATTGTATCATATCTCATATCTCTATGAGTAAATACCACAGAATGTCTGGATTACAATAATAATAAACATAACAACAAGGCCGAATCATATAACTTGATTATGACAGATTTTTGTGTGTGCCTTCCAACCATCTCCAAGTACTCCCTCATGCAAACCCTATTTGTGGCCATACAAAAAGTTTCCTCCAACCCACACAACTATGAACCACTTCATATTTCAAATGACAGCACATCCTCCTCAAAGTTTCACAATTGGAATGAGCCTTATAAAAACATTTGGTTCTTTTATATGAACAAAACAACTGAAGAACTGAACTGAAGGAATTATTATCTTTTTGAGAGTTTAAACATGCTCGAAAACTCAGGAAACTTTGCAATTTTGCCGATTCGCACAATTTAACAAAGTCCTCCTAGAGAATTAGTCTGATCGATTCTCGCTGTGCAGTTCAGTCCCGTTGTCGATTAAAAGTTGTATGGTGAGATTTCATCAACGAGCGTGTCCGTGGTGTGGCGTCAAAAATTGATGATTCACCATGAAACAGGAAGTTATAACTTCAGTGTGCATACTCACATCTGTACCGACATGTATGATGTGTCCCATCGTGAACACATCCATATGCCAACATTCACTTATAGTCATAGCTCCATACTTTAAAAAACTCCCTCTTGAGAATTAATCCAATTCACCTGACAAATGTTGCTGTGCGATCAAATGACACTGGAGATGAAAAGTTGCACAAACAATAAGTTTTGGTTGAAAGGCGTGTTCGTGGCCGATCAGAAAACATTACGGATCGCTTCGGAACACATGATAAATGACCTACTGTACTGTATTCGTCATTTAGGAAGGTACTTGTTGGAACATTTTTATAAGCAGATATCATAAGTCAACATTGTTTTTTAATTTTAAAAAATCCCCTATACAGTAGCATTGCCCAGCTACTGACACAGTTTGACAGTTTTACTCTAAGACAATCAGCTACACACTCACATTTATCATTTATTCCAACCTTCTGCACCATTATTACATTTCAAGACTATCTGTGTTCCCAGCAGACTTTTAAAAAAAGCAGCTGACTGTAAATGTATCTCAATTTCACAATACTCTAAAACTCAATCGCAGACGTGGGGAGACAGAGGGGCCAGTGGATTGGATTGCAGACTCGAGACAAACCCCCACCCCCACTGGCGTGACCTCCTGAGCACAAAGACAACACATGACTTCACCTACTTCTAAACTTCTGCTAAATCCTGTGGGAACAATTATGGTCAAAGCAAAGCACAACTGAAGCCTCGGCCACTGTAGGTGAGCTGAAACTGGAGACTGTTACAGAGGGTGTAAAAGCAGTCGTAAGTGACCGCCATAACTTTCTGGTTCCGCTCAGTGATGCAGGGGGCAATTTTAATTTTGATTAACGATGGCAATTAAACAGATGAAAAGAAGCGGACGCCAAATTAATCTATCAGCCTTTTGTCAGGAGAGTAGAGGGAGGCTTGGAAACTGGTCCCAGTGCCTAGCGCTCCTAATTTAATAGCATAAATCATTGCAATGGCTGGAGTTAGGCTTTGGTCCTGTTAAACCCTATTCAACTAATGGCCAACGCAGAATGCCATCAGACCTCCCCAATTAGCCTGGCTGATGAGAGATACAATGCCATATGTTGACTTAATTGAGCCTGATGAAAGCTCAATTTGTGTGCTAAGTAAAATGTATTGAATAGCTGACGACAACAACAACAGCAAAACAACAATAATAATAATAATAATACTCTTTATTTTTAGAACACTTTTTGAAATCCATGTTCCAAAGTGTTTAACACTCATTTCTGCTTATCGCAGAAAATTTAAAACACACAAGTCATACCACCGTCAGGTTTTAAAGGGGCTATATATATACTGTATATACATAAATTCCTTGAGCAGCAACACCATAGCTAATGGAATGGAGTCCGCTAACACCAAAAAATGACCAGCTCGTAGCATAACACAGACTCCACCTAAGGATAAAAAACAACAAAAAGGTTTTATGTGCTGAAGCCCGCCAGACCTAATGAGAATTTGAGTCATGAAGAGACCTCTGCATTATTATGGATATAAACCAACCCAAATTTGATTTTTATCCTATTGGATAGGTAAGCTAACACTACTGCAAAGCATGATATATTGTGTTTTTTGCTAATGCAAAAAAACAGCCAGCTAATGCCAACTACTTGCTAATGTTATCTGTTCCTTCACCAGTTAACGCAACCCATATTACTATCCTGCATACTGTTATTATGTCAAAGTGTTGATTTTAGCCTGCGACAAATAATGTAATGGTACAAAGCAAAGGCAGGAGCAGCCAGCTACATTATCATGGATCTGCCGTTGTTGGCTTTGTATTCAATTTAGATTTATTGTTGTTTTACTGGTACTGAGGAACACAACTTCTTCTCTGGTCGCTGTAACTTCCGTGACCCACAATGTATATAATAATGCAGCATAATGGTGCGTGACAATAACACAATGAAAGACCCATTCAGTACAGTAACCTTACAGCGGTAAGAAGCACAGGCTTCGAAACATAGTGGTTGCAATCTGAAACCTCAGCGCCAGAGGCCACTGAAAACTACACAAGGCCAGTTTAAAAGGGAAAAGTTAAATCAGTTAAAAGGAAGTTAAAAGGCATCTAAAATCAGGAAAGGCTCTCTAATAAAATTATGTTTAGTAACAAAGATCTCTGAGTCTGAGTTCAGCAGCAGGAAACATTTTGACATCCAGTTTTTGACATCACAAACTGATTCCGCATTTGAGGGACTGTGGATCTGATGGGCCGGTACATCTGTGTGTCATCAGCGTAAACATGAAAAGAGACACCATGTTTCTGAATAACGTGTCCAAGGGGAAGCAAGAACATAATATAGGTCCTAAAACCAGACCCTAGGACACACTATACATTCAACAAGTACAATGAAAACCAAAATCATTTTGCTGTACCAGAAATCCCCACCCAGTGCCTCGTCTGCCTGTCAGGATGGTGTGATCGATTGTGTCAAAATCTGCGCTAGGGACCAGGAGTAAAAGGACTGAGTACATGCCATCATCAGCAGCCATTAAAAGGTCGTTGGTGACCTTCAGCATCGCTGTACAAGTAAAAAATAGATTCAATGTTTAACTGAACGTCACTGGCAATAACTCAGTGGCTCTTTGAACTGAAACGCAGAGGAAGCAGAAAAACCCAGTGCCATATCAATCTTCAGAGAGGATTAACCCTTTTCCCTGGAGCCTCTTGATGCAATGGGAAAATATCCCAGTGCTAAGATCATCGTCATGTTGGTCTGTGTGTCTGCTTTTACCGCATGTGTTTTTTTCACCAGACAAACTCTGGGCCAGCTACAGGTCACCACGCAAGGCCTCCGCCGGAGGAAGCAAGATGCCAGAAATTACCTCAGCTCCTTCAGCCCACCAGGAGCAGTTCATCAGGGTCATTAGCATTGTTAAACAGTGATGTCAGCTAAACAGTAAATAGAAGAGACTACAGACAATGCCATATACTTATATTCAACAGAAGATCCAGGCTGTTAGAATAAAGTAGTAAGCTACTTAATTTCCATGTGTTTCTTTTGTTACTCATAAATTTCTATCACACAGTCATAGACCTTCAACTTAAAAGGCTGTTGATTTGCACATTACTAGAAGGTAGTTTCAAGTCAGTAAACAGCCCCACCTTTATCCACAATGTTCTGCTATAGTGTTGAATCCAATATGTTTCCTCACATTGCTTCTCAGTTTTTTCATTTTGCTTTAACAAATACACACCAGCAACAGCTTGTTGTGCTTATACACTGCTAAAATATGACAGTTCTAATGGCTACTGTTGCTTTTGTATGTTTTAGACTATGTCCAAATTAGTGTTTCCAGGTTGTTTTTGCATAGACCTCCCGTCCCATACCTGGACAAGATGAACAGATCTTTCTTCTTCACCTTCTTTTCAACTGGCAAAAACAAGGCTGCACACAAGCGCCAGCATCTGGTAAGAAGTGAGACAGACAGACAGCCAACTGACCACATCATTATTTCATGGTCGGGACAACATTAATAACAGTAATGACAACAGCTGTGCTGTATCATTAACTATATTAATGTTTAAAATGCGTGATTACAGAAAAAGTTGTCCTTACAAAAATGACCTTTTTAACACACAGCTGGTTGCTTATTTACATTACTGATTTTAGCTGAAGCTTTTTTTGCTATATGTCAAAGGTGACACTCCTCTGGAGCACCTAGAGGTTAAGCATCTTGCTCAGGACACATTGATAGATGTGTCACAGTGGGGGATTGAACATGGGTCTTTGACACAAAAGGTATGTGTCTTATCCACTGGGCCATCACCACCCCACCGCTTATGGACTTACATTACGCTCATAAAAGTAGCTCAGCTAGGCTTTTAAACGTTTTTACAAATACAAAATCTTTACGGTTCAAATATGAATAATACAAATAGTAATAATTTACCATGTTTGCGCAGGAGATGTTTTTAGTTGCAGTACTCTGCCTAGCAACATGGATGAACGGACAACAAAGCTGAAACAGTATTCGGCGCTCGTAATATTTCCATGGTTGCTTCTCATTTGGCAATGCATGGTTATGGATAATTGGATGGTGGAATACAATATGAAAGCTTCCCACATGTAGAACCCTGCTCTCTCAAGATGGTTGTAATTAGTCAGTGGTGCAATTTTGTTTGCCAAAGTTGAACTCAACACAAAAGAATCAAGCAAATTTACTTTGTTCTCTAACTTCACCATTTTCACGTTAGACTAGGCTCTTCAAATACATACAGTAGTGTGCAATTGCACATAGATTTGGTTTTTGCTTCTCAAGAAAATGACGTATTACTTCCTCTTTGTGGGAAATAAATGGATTTTGTTAATGAGCATGAGCAAAACACTGTGGCGGGCCGTACACAGAAAAGTCAAATTTCATAAAAATCAATAGAAAAATCAAAAGAAAATGATGTCATAAGAACATACTTATTATTGAAGTGTGGTGAAAAACACTGGCAATGAGCTCCTAAAGATGTTGCCAAAATGAAACAAAAAAATTTCATGCTTCATATTCACACAGATTTCCATGTCTTTCCATGACAACCAGATTGGCACTCGTGGCCTCTGAGCAGCCACACTTCAGCAGTTAAGGGCACCTCAACAGTAGTTGTTGAGGGAAGGGAAATTGTTTGTCAAGTCCACCCACATTTCCTACTAGGTTGGGAAGTCTGATGACTCACCAACGCAAAACCTCTAGTCTGCTTGTTCATGCCTCCCGAATGAACTGCATGCCTCTCTTTAGACAGTTAATTACCTCCCACACTTCATTTACAGAAGTGACCTTTGGATTTTGCCCTCTGCATCTCAAATGGGGCATTGTGTCCCGAAGGTGGTGTGTCCCTGAGGGGTGGTTATATCATAATTTACGAGTAGTACGGTTAAAGTAACAAATGTGATGTCTAGAAAACTGTCTCTCTGAAAGTATAATAAAGAGACCCCCAGCAGGACTCAGCCGCAGGATCTGTGAGCGGCAAGCAGTCAGAGATGTTGTTCTAGGTCACCAGGAGAGAAGACCTCAAAGAACAGAGAGCCTTTGTGCCACACCACCAAACCTCTTAGTTCTGTGGTGTGCCTCAGAAATGAAGAACATCATTTAACATTAACATGAGGTGAGGTTGCCCCCGCGTCCACTCACACTGTTTATGGAAACCAATGTGCCATGTCACTGCTTTTTAGTTCCACTGCAACTATAAATTATCCATATACCAATATTTTTCATGCTTGAAGTTCTGTATATTAAAGCTGACAACAGCACCATTGGACTGATCCTACGAAAATGAGACATTTTCTGAAAATAGCTTCATGTTTTTCCATTTACATACCTGATGTATTCACTGTTTTCACCCAGTTACATTCTTTGTGGGCGGCAAAGCTGCTGAAACAGCATTTAGGCTGCGCTAAAACTGTTTTCCATTAAAAAGCTAATTAAATTATTTTATGTGGATTGTCACCTCGTTGGGACAAGGTAAACCACAAAATCTAATCAGCTGTAGGGAAGATAGATTTATTTATTTAGATTAAGAATTCATTTATAGAAGAAATTAGCCAGTTGGGAGGTATGTTTTCATGTAGCTGTAATTAAAACTGCTATCTAATCAATGTTTTTCTATTAACTAAGGATTAAGTCAGTATTGTGTATTGTGCCCACAGAGAATGTTCACAAACTCAACAGTCCCCCTCAGCTCTACGGAGCGTTTTGAGCATTTTTCAGGTGATTGTTTTGGTTTTACGACCCAGCTTCAACTGTTTTGGTTTACAGTACTCTCATCAGCATCATTTTTGGCTGCAGCAGGCAGCTGTTTTCAGCAAAAAGCTCTAAACACCCATTAAACTCAAAGAAAAACTAAACTGAATCTGTCCCATCTAAAACTCAGGGCCCTGCGATGTAATAATCACATTAAGGCTTTGAACCAGGGGCCCGTTGCCGTTTCTCCTCTCCACCACCAGTGTCCGGGCCCCATCTATGGCTCCCAAGGGGTCTCTGGAATGACTGCAATTTATAGTCTCACCCCTATAAATTGATTTCACTGACGGGGTCAATGTCAAAGATCTTTTAATTATAGAAATAAACATCTACAGAGGTGTGGTGTCTTCCCAGATTGATATACGTTTCTCTGTACTGGTTAAATGCCATTAGCCCAAGCTGCAACGACTTTACAGCAGCAATAAAAAGCATCCGGAGGGGCCGCTCTTACAAAACTGCCGTAGAGCAACGTTTGATGGAGAAAAGGAACTTTTAACTTTGTCGACTCCCTGAATCTATGCCAGTAATTTGTTCAACATAACTTCAAATCCATCATCCTGTGATACATGTACACTGAGAACACTCACAAGGTTTTACCATTTAAATACAGAAAAAATGCAGGAAGCCAATATAGTGCTGTTGACACTTTGACTACCGGAGCTGGCGGCATTTGTTTAGTCAGGTGAGTTGCCATAGCCACTGAGCTCCTAAATTAATTTTCTGACAGGACAGGAAATACACACAAAAAAACGAAAGTTATCTGACACTCTGTGTAAATAGCTGCAGGTCATAACAGTAATCCAGGTGTATTGTTGAAATTGCAAATTCATCATCTGACTCCTAAAATACAATATAAATCAAAGGTTGATACATTGTTTCACATCACCTTCATCAAAACTTTTATTAAGGACACACACGTGGTCCAAAAAACATACAGTCTTGTGAATCCTCTCTACCATTTCTGTTCCGCAACTTAATGGTCATGTTGAGATGCCCCCATTCCATGTTAACACCCACCTTTCAAACAGCAGTAGATGGAAATAATAACTATTATTATCATTTCTGCCACATAGTTGCACCTTGTAAACCATGAGAAAGATCCAGGTGCTCGTAGTGCACCAGTCTTTGAACATGAACGATCAAAGCCTCAGGGGAGGGCTTGAAATGCACAAACACTGTCCTTCATATTCAAAGCAGCAACAAAAAAAAGGCTGGATCTTTGGTTCTCTACATTGTTAAAAACAAAGTATATGTTAAATAGAGAGGTAAAACTAAGTAGAAACATTTATTAGAAGGATAAGCCCCTTGAGGCGAACCATCTCATTTTCAAGGGGGGCGGCTTATCCAATAAATGGCTAGTTTAAGTGAGCTGAAAGGCCACAGCTCATCCAGGCATCTTTAGTGAAGGTAGTAAGACAGTGATTTAGAGGCAGGGCGTTGAAAGTGAACCAGCCTTTTCAATTTTGCAGCTCTAAACTCTATTATTCACCTTCTTCCACTATGTAACCCAGCAAGCTACCTGTCTCCAAGCTCCAAGCATCTGCCTGGGGAACCCACCTATCTCAAAAATCCTTCCACGAAGGTCAATGACGTCCTGCTCTAGAAATGTGAAGGGACAGTGCGAAAGTGTTTTCAGGATACAGGGACAATTTTTATTTTTGGTGGAGGGAGATGTTGTCAATGGATTATATTCAGACCAACTCACAATTTTCACAGTTTGGTGACACTCCAACAAATTATTATTTTCTACTGTTACTTTTGCAAGTTTAGCACGCACTGGGTCTGCACTGCTGTGTGATTGACTCTAAAGTCCGATACAGACAAAGTATTCAAGCCTTCTCCTGCCTACTCTGTTTTATATGTAACTAAACTAATATATAAATAAATAGAAGCATTACACTTTTAAACAGTGTTACAAACTCACTCCAGTACTGTGTGACAAACTTTAGCTTTAACCCCTTAACGCTGATTGTCGCAAATTCTACTCACTGGATGGCTGCTGATGATACCAGCTCAAGTACATTTTTGCCCTCTTTGCATACATGTCAAATTGCAGTCAGCACGAAGAGACCGCTTGGGGCTTTGGGACCTGATCTGTTCATGTACCATGTGTCTGTTAGCCTGTGAAAATTATTCCTGCTGCCTGCTCAGTTTGTCAAGTCCATGTATGTTTTGATAGACCCGGTCGCAGTTAGTGCCTGTTAGTAATAATATGTGATTTGTATTTTGATTTCTTTTTTTGTCTCCAGATCATTTTTTATTTCTGCTACTGTCGTGATACTGCATACATGCTAATTTGTAGATTGATGTTTATTTTCTGTAAAAAATAAAAAAAATAAAAAATACACAGTATAAGGAAGCACATTGTTTTCCTTAACACTTAATATCTGCATGTCATGTTAGTGTTCTCTGCACTCTTGTGGCCTCAAAGGTGTCCAGCACCCAAATGCTAGAAATACACACATTACTCATTTAGGGGCAGAATAATGTATACCGAGGAAACATAACACTCAAATTGCCCGGCACTGCACCAAAAATTGCCACATTATAACGTCACCCACACCTGAAACTACAAAGTTACTTTTCTTCAGTTAAATACCCAGAGCAATTAGCAGGAGGAATGTGTAAACTATATAAAAGAAATGGACGTAGTCATCGTAACGTCACCCATTGGTTTGTGGACTGACATTTTGAAGCCTCAAGTTTGATATTTTGGCTGTCGCGATCTTGGTTTTTAGAACGAGACAATATTTAGACAAGTGGGTGGAACTAGCTGGCTTGCTTTGCAAGGTGCATTCATAATTCACATTACAGTTTGTCTCAATTGCTTAGACACATTTCTTGAATTTTTTTTTCTTTTTCTCAAAAACTAAACACAAAACCACAACTTCTCACCCAATTCCCCAAACATCCTATTTTCAGGTCAAAATGAAGCTCTCCACTCAAAACCATTCAATCTTGCTGAAAAATCGAACTTTGACCTCAGACATAAAACACAAGCCCTCAAAAACACACATAGTACAACACAGTCTTACACACTGGTGAGATAGATTCACAACAATACTACAAAAACTGGTTATTAGTAATGTTGCTTGTGGTTCTCCCCCTCAAAAACCTTTTCACAAGATGAACACAATGAAAGGAACAACAAATGTATACATTTGCACATTTCACACATTTTTCATTCCTTGTGCTGTACAGTACAAAGCACTAAACAACTAATTATTCCGTCCCAGCGTCCTATGGGACAGGCCAGAGATTCTTGTTCTCTACCTCCTCCTTCTCCTCATCTTCCTTCTATCCCATCTCCTCCTCCAACTCCTACTGTTCCTCTTCTTTCACCCTTTACTCCTTTCTATACTGCATTTCCTCCTTCTCCTCTCTGGTGTCCTCTATGTCTTTCTTCAGATCCTTTGTTCCAAAACTGAATGAACTGACTCCAACCCTTTTATCTCTCTATTGAAGCTTCTGATTGGTGTATTATCAATTTTGACTGTTTGTGTTTCCACCTGGATAGCTATGTGCTAAGCTCAGCCTGTGCTGAATGAGTGAACGATACTGAATGTTAGTGTTTTCTCAATGACCACATGGTGCAGGCGATGAGAAATGAACGGATTTGTGTGTAGAGTTTAGAGAAATGGGTGTCCTTTTTGAAAATTTTAATTAAAAGGCCTGCTTATAGTGTTCAACCAATGTGTTATTATTGTTAACAGGGATGCTAATTATGGCTAGTCTTAAAACAAAACATACTTATCGGAAAATTTAACAGCCTACTCCTGGTGCTGGTCAAATTTACACAGTCCGGTCGATACCAGTTGCCTCTATCCTGATTGGTGACAGGTCACAATGGTAGCAACTTGTCATGCCAAGACAGCCACGACCTAAAGTATACCCTGCTTTATTGTCTATTTTCCTCTAAATGGGACCATAATTTACTAAATAAACAAAATGCTGTGTTGAAGAAGACATGACACTAAAGATAAGTGGAGACATCCCCTGCTGGGCTTAAGGAAAAAATGCTGGTTTAAGACACTTCTGCATTAGCTTCACTTTTCAGACCCAGAGGTTCCAGCTTGGCCTCTGGCATCTTAAATTCTTATTGGTAAGTTGTACCAATATTGTCACAGACAATTTTTTTTGCTTTTTCTAAACGTGAAACATAAGGTTTATCCCCTCGTAGTCATTTCCATATGGTCCCTAACAAAAAGGTCCAGTTCCATGAAAAGGCAGTTACAGCCTGAATGGGAGTAAAATAAGTAGTGCGTTCAAGGGTGGAAGACTTTTTGACCCATTTTCCTGCTTCAATGAAGACATGTATCTTAATGTTTAAAATAGGTGACATACATCTGCAAGATTTTAAACACTTAGCTGTGCCACTAGAGCGCCACGGTTAGAAGGCCAAGTCTAAAGTAGATGACTTAAGCCATCGAACATGATTTACATCCCTCTACATCAAATGCAACAGGCATTCGTTTCACAAAACAGCAACATCTGTGTAGCAGTCTGTTCAGAGCGAAGCTGTGCTCATAAATTGAAGGCTCACCGAACATGTGATAATGAGAACCATACAGGGGTTTTCGTTTTCAATGAGGGATTTTTTTTTGTTGTTGTTTTGCTCCACACATGTCGCTCGGTGGGGAAAACTCTTCACCTTGTGCTACTGCAGCACTATCGGTTAGAGCACGAGGCCTCTAAAGAAAACAGTAGCCGTTGACAAGGAAAACACAGCACCAACAAGAAGCGCTGGTGCTTTAGAGGATACTGCTTCAAGTAATGAAAATAAAGCCTCCTGTAAGTCCAGACCATCTAGAGACAGACAGACCCAAGCCTCTCGAAAGCCAACCACAAGGCGATCTGAAAGGGATGAATGTTCTGACGGTTAAAAAAACTGTCCAAAGAACAGAGGCTTTAAAAGAACATCACTGGCAGCACACCACCAGCACACAGACAATGTACATTTTGGGTTTAGGAACATATTTGGGGAACAGTAGAGTGATTCAGAAGGAAGAGCCTTTGTCTTTAAAGCACACAGAGGACCTGTGTTGAATTAGTACAGTATTATTGATTGTCAAGTCTCTTATTTCATATGTTTTGCACATTCACAGGAAATATCTATCAGTCCAGTGGAGCCCTTGTACCCATCGTATCACAGGGTTAGTTTTAATTCTATAATTATTTTGCATCATAAAATATTTGTACATTAAAGGTTCAGTGTGTTTTAGTGGCATCTAGTGGTGAAGGTTCCGAACTGCAACCTGATTGCAACCAACGGCTCACTCACAGCTCCCCCCCCCCACTCCTTTGCAAGCACGTGGAAGAAGCTACGGTGGCCGACGAGCTACCGTAACAATGACTATACTTCTATGACTACTTTACTTCTTCTTCGTAGGAACGTATTTAACGTAGTGATGAAACACACACTGTAGAGCAGTTTTTTCCGTTCAGGCTACTGTAGAAACATGGCAACTTTCATGAAAGGCTTTGAATGTAGATAGAAATGGTGTGTTTCACAATCTACAATTGTTCACAACCCAGACTCTAGAATCCCTCTTTCTGAAGTGAGGGGCTGCACAGCTCAACTTCAGGTTCGATTCTTTGTTGCTTTTCACAGAAAAGTGTCTTTACAAATGTCCTATTCATTTGTTTAGTGTTGCAAAGCATACCTGAAACTTTTCATTGTTGAAGTAGGACTTGGCTGGCATCAATTAAGCCCTCCCTCTAAGGACATGGTGGCCATAATCACATTTGAGCATATCTGAGTGCGGACTTGTGGATCATTTTCCTGAAAATCCATTACAGTGTTAAGGTGTAGGAAATGATGACCCTAACCCTCATGTTTTTTTTTGACCAAGTCCAAAATGCATGTATAATCTACTAAACATTGCGTAGTTTAAAATAAGTGCTATGCATAAACCTTCCTGTGTTAACACTTAATCTCAGATCCCAAATTATTTTAAGGAGCTCCTGAGGTGTCCTAAGTCAGTCAGGAGTGACCAGCAGAGGCAGCAGAGCCAGACCTTTCATATTATGGAGATGTATTATGATAAGTTGATGAAAGATACAATATCCATCCCAACACCCACACAGCCATACAACATGAAAAAGTTTCTGATGGATTCACCATGAATACCTATGATTCTTCCTAATATCCACAGTAAACATCTGTATCAATTATAAAAAGTGCAATACTTTGTGATGAGTTTAAAAAAAAAGGAAAAACAAAACATTTAAATGGCAAATAAAAAAATTATTCTACATTTATAAACTAAATCTATAAAATATAAACTATATTTGACACATAACATAAATTGTTCACTACTGTCAGCACTTAAGATCACACTTAGACTTTGCTAAAAGTTACTTTTAGCTTCTTGATGCAAATATTTCAAGACCTAATTTGACCTATAGGTCAAAGTGCAGGACCATTTTTAGGACCCTTCCTAAGAAGATTTATACATTCCAGCCCATATTCTGCAGTTCACAACTTCAGTCTAATTTTTTACCTTTGCTTGTCTAAAAATGACACTCTCCATTCATGCTAAGAATACCATGGATGTGTAAGATGAATACTTTATTGATACAAAGATCTGCAGAAATTATTTCCATTTGGCAAAGGAACCTTGCTTCATCCAAGACCAATTCCCATTTTAAAGAACTCCCAAACCACAAGTCAAAAACATCCAAACCCATTTGTTTTAAATCATCCGTCTCAGGATACTGATGTAAAGAAAACAGTATGCTTCTTAAAAGTCAATGTCTTCGCCACTCAGACTGCGGTCAGAATTATACCGAGCTCTTGTGGAAGTATTATTTGAGGAATATTGTTGCATAGTTGCCAGCTATATCGGCACCAACACTCTGGAGAATGTTTCTTGTTATAAATGAAAAATTGCTTCTACCGAGTGTTTTCAGACAGCTGCTTTATCATCCCAACTCCCGAGAGACAGGATGCCCATATCCAAAGCTAACCAACATCTCTGAAACTCATCTTCTCTCCATCACGATGTTGCCCACAACAACCCAGCCTGGAGAAACAATGACTTGTGGAAAGGCTCAGTGTGGTTCCTTACTGCTGCATCGGTGCAGTAATGTGGCCCGGAGCGCCATCTGATAGCTGTGTTCTCTGAGGAGTCACCAGGCGCTGTCAGGGGTATTTTACAGTGTCTCCACATCTCTGCTGCCCAGTGAGGTGAACCCTAACATGACCCTGGCCTAACGCTCAGACATCTGCTTTAACCGGACAGCCGCATGCTTCCATGTTGAAGTGAAGGAATTTTTGGCTGATGCAGTTTTTTATTCTGGGTGGCCCAAGTGGGAAATTCTGGTAGTGGTACAGCCATGCTGTACAACAGTGAGCCACATAAGAACACAAGAATAACCACAGCCAAGAGGGAAGATCTGATCTGATAGATGTCATGGAGATATGAGGAAAACCTAAATAAATACAGCACATTTGGTTCTGACAGCCTGCATCCAGATGTTTGAGAAACGCCTGTCTGTGTGGAAAAAGTCATTCACAAAAGAACATAAGAAGCTTTCTCAACTTTGCTGATGGTGTTGCCATGGCACCAGGAAAAGGCGGTTTAGCTAAGCAGTTTTTCGAGGTGTGGAAGGAGTCCGACCTCCTGTCATCTCCGGTTTGTTCCGTTCCCACCAGCCACTGATTGCATACATCTGTGTATTTGCAAGGACTAATGAAGGA
Organism: Lepomis gibbosus; assembly: GCA_029875015.1. Taxonomy (NCBI): domain Eukaryota; kingdom Metazoa; phylum Chordata; class Actinopteri; order Centrarchiformes; family Centrarchidae; genus Lepomis; species Lepomis gibbosus. The sequence continues at coordinate 41,600 of JAPMOB010228192.1, forward strand.
CATTATGAGAATGTGTCTATTCACCACATCAGCAGGAGAAGCAGAACCATGAGATGAAGTCTGGAAGTGAGCTCAGGCCACCAGAATCTGAGTTACCCTCTTAAACCACCACATGAAAGGGGCTCTTCTGGCTTTTGTGGGAAACCTTGATTTTATTCCAGCACAGCAGGAGTTTTCCAGCTGTGGGTCCCATGTTAATCTCGGGTTAAAGAGTGTTGCAGAGTGACACACGAACATGGCAAATCAGCTACTGTTCATGTAGCTGTATGGCGATCTGCCTCTGTAGACCTTACAATGACCACACTGAAAAACTGGTTCTGTAGTCGACAGACAACTGTGAGGGGAGGATGACTCATGCCTACTACATCCGTCAGCCGAAGTGACCTCTGCCATGTTGACCCAGAGCAAAGTTGTAAACTACCTGATGTGTCCCTGGTGAGTCAGAGCTAAAACGAGGTGAACACTTACAACTTTTCCATCTTAGCTGGAAAAAACTGTGCTTTTAGGTTAACACATGTATCAAGGCTTAGTTCAAAGTAAGGGCCGATAGGGGAGCATTCAGAGACAGCCCAGCCGCTCAGCAGGTAACTCTTTACTGTAATGATAAACATCACAGCAGGAAGAAACTCTGAGATCCCAGGGGCATCTCCTGAATGCCATTCACTATTTCCATTGAGTGGTAAAACAGCTGCTGGCCCAGAGACAACAGTGCGGTGTGTCTTCTCGAGGGCCCCAAAAGCAATAACAATAAGTGATTGTCTGGCGCAGAATGATCTAAGACAAACATAAGAAATGAGAATAGCCTGGTATATCTCTGCCAAGACATCTACCAGGGGGGATAAGATAGTAAAACTCAATATACAGGCTATAACCTAGCTTATATATTGTCCCAAAAAACTTTTCAAAGATCTAATAGCAAAACTCTGACTGCAGATAAAATGTATTGATACATATTTCATTGTAGGTCCCATGATAAAGCTGCTCTCTAGTCAGAGTCAGCCTCTCAGTTCTCTTACTGAGAAAGTAGAAACTAACAGGTTTAGACAGGAAAAAAAGACACTTAGTATTTGTAGTTAATATGTTTAAATAATGAATAAATATAAGTGCGTTTCCATCCGCCTGTTTTTATGCGTAAATGCAAGAAATTCAGGGGGAAAAATCTAAATATTACAATTTAAATGTTAATCACGTTATCTTGTTGCGTTCTCTTTTTCTGCTGTGCCACCAATTGTTTATCCCAATGCGTCCCACTTTTAATATATTAACAGTAGTGGATCGAAACACACATTAATTGATATTAATTGATATGTGCCAATTTCTGGATTTTTTTTGCAGTAAATTTTTATGGAAACTTCACTAATGGTGATGGTGTGAAAATGTGTATACTAAGGTCAAATCTTATTTGATTTTTGAAAATGGATGACAAGAAAAGGAAATATTATACAAGTTTGCTCTAATATGTTGGTTTCTAGGTCAAGGAAACATAATCCGGATGAAACTGGTTGATTTGGTTAAAAAGTTACAAAATCATTTTTATTTCAATTACTAGCTCAATTACCACTTTATAAGCTAAACCTCACTAAAAGGGATTCAGTCTAATACATTCTGAAGGTTATAATGTTATACTGAGAGCTGTTTCTACTATTTAGTCTACCTGCAGTGACATAAATGGGGAGGACAAATTAGTATAACGTGATATAATTCACGACAATGTACAACATAAATGACCATAAACTTTTCAGTCAACATGTCTCTAAAACTGTTTCAACAAAAACTGCAAAGGTAGGATTTATAGAAGGGCTGTATTAAAATACATTTTAGTCAGTTGCAGGCCCTATTTCAACATGTAACGAGGCCTGGTTCACATTAAACTGTAGTTTATTAAAGATTGAAACGACTATGAAACAACTAATGTTAATATAAATTAATGTTTATTTGTTAATGGCAACTAGCATGTTTATGTTCAAGCATGTATTAGGTAGCTAACCCCAGGAAAAAAAGTCATGCTTGTAAATATAAAAGGAACATTCTGTACAAAGTACAAAGTAGCAAGAGTTTCTGTGTCCTGCTGGAACTTGGGGCTATTTTTCTCCCCCTGCATGGATGATGGAGTCACATCCCCCGTCCTGCAGTGTAAATGAACTCAGCAGGGAGATTCCTCTGTGGCCACCCACTGTTTACCTTTGAGAGGGAGAATGGCTGCTTGTGTACCTAACAGAGAAAACTAAAGATTCTTCCTTGTAGACCTCTTCACCAACACTGGAGAGAAATCTGATCGTGATTTGGAAACTATAGACCCAGAGGATAAGGGGAAGTGGTTAAAATTATATCATTAATATTTGAGAGAAAAAATATTATATGTGGCTGTTACCCACAATGCGTGATCCCACTGGGTTAGTGACCACACTAAGGAGGTGATAGGAGGGAGGGAGGGAGGTATAATGAATCACATATTGTGACCGTGGGTGTATCAAAAGATAAAAATGAAACAGGTTGATGGTTTAAAAACACAAGAAAAGAAGCTATATGGCCTAGTATCGTTTGTAGTTTCAGTGCAAACTGAGACAAGCCTGCCCTCTAGTGAGCAACACGATACAAATCTCCTGAGACACAGCTCAGAGGCACATCATGCAAAATGCAAGAGTTTGGAAGTCTTTTTTAATAAATCAACAAAGAAATAGTGTGTGTTTGGGG
>JAPMOB010228195.1:0-13007 GCA_029875015.1 Lepomis gibbosus
ACACACACACACACACACACACACACACACACACACACACACACACACACACACACACACACACACACACAGACACTCACTGGAGGACTCAGGTTTCGATGCAGGTTATTGAAAGGGACAGGCGTGCCCCTTAGTGCCACACGTGGGCTCCGGGTGGTCAGAGGAGAACAGAGGTTGGCAGGCCCCAACCTTTCACTGCCCCAGCTTTCACTATGGAGAGAAATCACCAGTCAGGCTTAGCAGTGCCCTCCCAGGGTCTGCCCACACACCCACTTCTCTGTGTGCAAAGTGCAGACTGTGCTCTGTGGAAACTGCTCCTGTGTGCTGGCTATGTATGTGACTGTGCGTGCTAAAAAATATGCGTGCACGTCTGAAAGTATTAATCCTCTGGTATATGTGTGTTTGTACTGTACTGCATGCACATGTTTCTGCACAGTGGACAGAACAGCTGGTTCCAGAAGGAGGTCAGCTATTGTCAACAGGGACACAGACTTGCATGTTTGTCTGTGAAAAACAAAGCAGTCTGTAGTCTTCTTGAGTTACACACCAGTTTGGCCACATAGAGGAAGTATGTGCATTCTGTATTGACACAACACTTGCGCTCTATGGATATCTGCAGTGCAACAGAAGCCAACAGCACTTCTTTGAAACATATCAGTCCATTATGTTGCTGTATTTCTTTTCTTTAAAACGTTTTCACAGTGAGTCTAGAAAGACCTGCTTTATGTAATTTAGTATCCACATTTACACAAGCAGTCATCCAGAGAGCATCACAGAAGAGAAGTGTAAGGGTGGAGGATGGGAGTGCCTGCAGCTTCCAATCCAGGTATCTATATATAAATAAATGAGTGAAAGGAGAGAGTGAGAGAGAGAGGGAGAGAGAGAAAGAGTGTGTGTGTCATGTGCTTATTGGGCAGCCTCCTCCATATTCATGCGTTTCCCTGGGGACGGGTGGATAGGCTATTGTGGGAGAGCGCGAGTGAAAGAGAGGAAGACAGTTAGAGAAGGAGAGAGAAAGGGAGAGAAGGTGTGTGTGTGTGTGTGTGTGTGTGTGTGTGTGTGGGTTTAGGGGCTTGCGTTGGAAGGGTTGTCTATGCTGAAGTCTGGCTGGTCCCCAAGGACCTGGGGCCATGAAGCAGAGCAGGTGGAAGGAGGGGAGAGGGGAAGGCAAGGGGTAGTATCCTTGGACAGGTACAGTAATGCCCAGTGGGCAGTCTTCCAGTGTGTGTGTGTGAGCACACAGACACAAAATCACACACACTCCCTTTCCTGTTTTCCTGATAAATCTGCTATTACTTTATGCCTATTTAAGAGTGGTGTAGCTCTGTTGCTGTGTTGAAATGGTGTGTTAAGACCTCGTATTGTGTGCATTGTGGGAAACCCCTGTTACAAGTGACATATGTTCACTCACTCCCTCGCTATTTTCCTCATCTCTGTCTCGCTGTCGTACTTGTGGAGAGCAGCGGATGAAGAGGGGAATATAAGGGGAAACAAAGGAACTAAAACAGAAGTCAGCTCCGTTTGAAATCGCTCGCAGCTGTACTTCCTGTTTCTCTCTGCTGCTTTGGGAGACACAAACAGACACATTCACACAGCCATGATGCCGTGCTGAACTGTGGTTCAAGGCAGTGTGAGTTAACCGCTGGGCTCACGTGAGAAACCACTGTACTCATAACTTTGTGTTTATTTTTTTTACTGATTATGCCACATTTTTGTCACATTAATTGACATTTTTCAGCTGAGTCCGTGATAAAGACAACCTCTAAACATAATGTGTGAAACAGTTGATCTCTTGCACAAGTTGAACAAGTATGATTGACAGTGATCTTTTACTATATAAATATAAACAGTAAGCAACTTAACCAGCAAATGTTTGGCACTTCTTTTGATAATGTCTCAAACGACAAATATGCTGTCAAAGAAATTGACAAATTTTTTGTCAGTTGACTGATAAATTAACCAATGATTTTACTGTGATTTTTTTTCTTTTATCCTGTTTTATTTTTAAGTTTATGCTTGCACATTAATTTCCCCTCTCTTGATTCTCTTTTCTGTTGTGACTTGATGCAAGTGGATTTTGAACTTTGTAACTGCATACCTTTGTTTGTCAGTCAGCACTGAAGATCACTAATCAGTAGCATGTCTCACATTTGTGAAATGAGTACCCAAAAAGGATTAAACCAGAAATCTGGCACTGAGCTCTTGGAATGGAGCAGTGATGACGACATAATTATCACCAGCAGTGGGGAAGCAGTTGTACATTAAATTAAATAGTTTATGATGAGTAATGAGTTGCCGTTCGTCCTTTGTTTTACAAGCTGTTGTACTCAGACCTTCCTAAATTATATCATAATCATGGCGTCACTTCATGGATGAAGTCAGAATGTAAACATCCGCCTCATCTGCTCGATGTCTGAACTCAGAGTGTTTCCACTGTAAATCCTGGTCCTCCTCTTCACGCACACATGCTCACACGCACACACAGGCCTACAGTACCTCAGATTGTAAATGCTTGTCAAATTTTTTCTTTTTGATTATTAGGGGGCAAGTAAGCTCATCAATCATTTTCAGCTTTATGAATACAGTTCTCTGCCTAAATGTTAAGACATCACATTAGGGTTTAACATTTTCTGAACTTCAGAGAGTGAGCAACTGAAAGAGAGAGAGAAAGAGAGAGCGAAAGCAAGAGGGGAGTTGGAGTCCACTTCATATCTGACCCATGTGCTCATTTCCTATACAGCTTCAGATTGGCAGTAAGCCAAGAGCAACAGGTGATCTGTCTATATGTGTGTTTTTCTGTCTGTGTATTTATGTAGCCTGTGTGTATCTTGATTGCAAGTTTGTATCTGAGTCTCCATTTGATAAATTGAGTTTCGGTAAAACACAGAGACAGGAAGTGGGTGTATGTGTGGTGGAGACAGTCCAGTGGAGGGTCTGTCTGGCAAACCCCAAGTTGTTCCGTTCGTACTGTCCCTCGTTCCCCTTTCCCTCATCACCCTCATACCTGTTTCTCAACATCCACAGCAAAGACTCCGAGATCTGAAAGAAAAGCAACTGTGCTCAACCAATGCTGACAGTTAGATATATCCCACAGTTATTACTCCTCCCTTCTAGTAAACAGAGATGCTCTTGTTTTTCTCTACTGTGTCTTTCTCTTTCTTGCCCGTTTGTTGTGTGTGTGCAGTAGTCATGTGTTTATCGCTGTGTGAAAGATGCTCACTGTTTCACAGTCGACATTCACTCGTGAACTACTGACCATTAACCACAACCCTACCCCTAAATTTTTGTGTGTTTGTGTACAGTATTATATATTCAGAGGAGTAATTTGTGAGCACATTTAAATTTACCACACTTAGTGTTGCATTCAAAAGCGCATGCTTTGCTACAGGGAGTCACTGTTAGAAGTGACAAATTACATAATCAGCAGTGATATTGACTAGTTATTGGAAAGGAAATGTCATGCCAAAATGTATCGATAACAGAAATAGCTCAGGAGTCATTACCCTCATTGAACAATGAGACATAAAACTCCTTTATCCCTCCACCTTTGACTGATGAAAAGTATCAGAGCAATAAGAATACCAGCCTTCTTACCTCATCTACTCCCTCAGAGTTACAGTACAGCAGTGTTGCACTGCCACCTGGTGACAAGCTACTGTGCCACTACCTTCTAGTTATTGTCTGTATTATTATATACTCATCTTTATAGTACACAGTTTTTGCAGTTGGTTCCCTACTTTGTACAGGAAATGAACATACTTAACTTTTTTATACCAACATAAAATTATACTATAGTTATGCAGTTGGATGTCAGTTACAGTTTTATGTAATTGCATTTCTCCACAACAGTTACAGTTTTCCTCAGTCACTTTCTCAAATCATCCTTAATATTTGCAAAGCAGCAAGTGCATTTCTCTAAACAGATTGCACAAACAGCCCCACACAGTGCAGATTACCTGCAAAAACATGTAACTTGCTCAAAATGCTTAGCCTACATCTTAAAAGTCATTTTTATGTCAGTGAGCATGTCAGTGCCATTGGAATGATAAGGAGTGTGTCATTGTTGACAAGCAGATAGTCAAAATGTGTTTTCTGATGTGAACTATGGCTAAAGTTTGGATGACAATGATTGAAAATGCACAAGGCTGCATCTTTTCTGTATGGCATATATCAATTACAACAGTGCAAAGGTATACATTGCAAGAGATTGAACATGATTATGCCCTTTTCTGTTTGTACTGTAATTTGTTGACAGAGTATGTCATTGTGATACAGAAAAGAAAAAGACTGTTTTACAGCGCTGCATAGCACAACAGAAAAAAGGACAATGTAGGCTGATGTGTGTTTGGCCACAGATTCTCATCCACATCACAATGGATTTCTTAATTTAAAAACTGTCTTAGAGACATATATACATATAGAAAATATCCTTGACAGATTATGACAGCGTGTTTAATCATTTTGCAGTGACTTTTGCAATGAACTTATGTCTGTATGTTTTGGGGGGTAAGGCTTTTCAACAGAGAATCAGTATAATATATGACAAGCAATTGATAATGTAGGAAACAGCAGACAAATTGCACATACTTATTTGCATAAATGTGTCAAAGCATTTGCAACTTGTTCAAAAGAATAAGAAATTGTTTTTTGTGATAGATGATGTGGAGGTTGAACAAGTAATTTTGGGAATTTCAATTCTGATCTGAGAAATGTACGAAAGTGCCTGAGAAAAACTGTAACCTCACATGCAAAATTCAGTAATGCAACCAAAACACTTTATACACATCTCAGGATCAACTCTTGTACCAAAACACTAACAGCATTTGTTTGCCAACAGTAACACTATGTCACTTATATAATGATATCAAAAAATCACTGACAGCAAGTCGTATCACAATGACTGTCCCTATTGTATGTCAGACAATAAACCAAGATTCCATTAAACAGAAATGTTGCAACATGCGTCAATAGGCTTTTTATGACATTTTTGCAGAGTAATTTCAAGTGCAAAAATGAAACTAAATTCCAACAATGCAACACAATAGTATATATTTTTATTATACATACTTGCATAGCATAGATTCAGAAATGATAGAATACAACAGCGCTACTCAACCCTGCCTTCTGCAGTTGGCCGCAAGTTCTCATCCACATTACATTTTATGTCCTTTTTAAAAAAAAAAATGTGCACACACTGTTTTGAGAATACTGCCACGATGTGGAAAGGTCATCGTCACAGTCTAGTAATGCTTTTCTGTTGATTCTTATTCCCCTGTTGCAGTTCCATGTCCCCATTCAGTATTGACAGCATACGGCGCCCCCGGAGGTCAGAGTCACCAGATTCCAAAAAGAGAAGAATCCACAGATGTGACTTTGAGGGCTGCAATAAGGTGTACACCAAAAGCTCCCATTTAAAAGCACACAGGAGGACGCATACAGGTCAGTAGGTCTGAGCGTGTATGTTTAAATGATGTGATTTTATTTTATTATGTTGTAGGCTCAAACTCTCCCAACAGTTATGATTGACATTGACATATTCAATAAGTCACATTCTGCTTTGCATTACCCAGTAGCTACTAAAACTGCAGACCAGAGCAATTTGCGTAACAAAACCACAAAACAAGAAATAAACACATGGCGGCTGTGGCTCAGAGCGGGTTGGCTGTTAATCGTAAGGTCAGCGGTTCAATCCCCAGCTCCCCCGAGCTGCGTGTCGAAGTGTCCTTGGAGCTGCGTGTCGAAGACACTGAACCCCGAATTGCCCCTGACGGCTGTTCCGCCAGTGTGTGAATGTTAGTTTCTGTTTGAGCTCTTAGGCTCAGTGTATGAATGTGCGCGAATGGTGAATGCAGAAGTAGTGTAAAAGTGCTTTGAGTTGTCGAAAAGACTAGAAAGGCGCTATATAAATACGGAGCATTTACATGCACTTTTGCACACTGGTCTGAACTGGACCACACGTCCGTAAGTCGTGGAAAATTGCGACCACGATCATGAGAAAGCTGTTATCTGCCCAACCTCAGACACATTTTGATACAATGTTAGGAAGGCAGAATTCTTTGTAACATAATTCAAAATTAAGTCTGTATCTGTAATGTACATGTGTAATAGTTGCTGAACACATACAAGAATGCAGTTACAGTATGTATGATCATAATACTTTTGAAGGGAAAAAAACTTTATAATCAAATAATAACTTAATAACTTAATAAAACGGTGTAGCTACTATACCCGACAGCCCAAATTTTTTAATGGTCTAGACTCTAGCATCGTCAACAGTGCCACAGACTGTAGTTTCAAATTCTGATCTATCCCGGGTGCTGCTCTTGTGTCAGATATTATTATAGTTACATAATGCCTTAAAGAACTATACCAGTGGTATGGTTCAGCCCATTTACTACAAATCACATAGACTTTATAATACAGCTAACCATTTTGCAATCTTGAAACTTGCTTGAGTTGCCCAACAGTGAACATCACTGGTAGACAATTCAGCATTCATTTTTGTCAAAGTAATATGTAAGTGGAGACTTTTCAAATAAATCTGCACCTTAGCTGCATTACTGTGCTATGAGAATTTACCATTAGTACCAATTCATTCAGACTCAATGTTCACTGTGATGGATTACACAACTCTAGCACGTTTTAAGAGTCAGCTAATTGGTTTTCTGTACAGGAATAAATGGAAATCACTAGATGCCTGAAAATGCAACCAAAAATCTAACAACAAAAAAAGGATCATACATTCAAAAATGGTCAGCAAAGATGTCAGGTATACATGTGTGCATACTTTACCGTACAATTACTTTTCAGTAAGGAGTTTAGCTGATAACTGTGAGGTGTACATGAAAATGTTTCAAAGACTTCATGAGCTTTCATGAAAAATAGTTATTTCTCTACAGGCAATTTTTTTGTACCCTGAATCACACAGTACCTTATAAATGGTCTAATGAGATATGCTATAAAGGCTTTTAGCTATTCCTATTATGCACTAAGGTATGGACACTAACTGATTAACTCTGAATACGTAACCAGTAACAGTCGTGAACATATGATCTACAAGCTACTGACCATGCATTGTCTTTTCTGTCTTCCTCTCCAGGGGAAAAGCCATACAAATGCACCTGGGACGGCTGCACGTGGAAGTTTGCCCGCTCTGATGAGCTGACAAGGCATTACAGAAAACACACAGGGGTGAAGCCCTTCAAGTGTGCAGACTGTGACCGCAGCTTCTCCAGATCTGACCACTTGGCCCTGCACCGACGGAGACACATGCTGGTGTGAATCAGACGGAGAGAGATAAAGAGAGAGAGAGAGAGATCAATAGAACAGACGCACACACACAAACACACAAACACACACACACACACACACACACACACACACACACACACACACACACACACACACAAATGCACAGAGGCAGCAGGGGGAGCGGGATCTCCCTATGAATGTTTTTCAGCTGGCCTGGACGCACGCACACACACACTCTCATCCGTCATGAGGAGAGAAGAGAAGATGGAGAGGTGCACAGAGCTTGTGGAGCACAAAACAGGGTCACTTCTGGATCCTCCGGGTTGGAAGGAATAGACGGCAGGATCTGTTATTGTCATTGTTTGGAGTATAATAGGGAACTGTCTTTTACAGCACTGTTTGTAAATGTTTCACTTTGATTTTTGATGAACTCGCACTCTTTGTTTGGACAAAAAAAAACAAACATAAAATGCAATCGCAACTGTCTCTTTTTGGTATCTTTCTTTTCATTATCATTTTAATGGCTGCTTTTCCAGCATTCATAATGTGAAAGACCCCATTGTATGGAATATGGAATACATTTCCTGTGCGAGCAGAAAGAAGTTAAGCCTGGACTGGATCACAGGAAAGGACTTGGGCCTAGTTGGAGTTAACAGGCAGTATTGTTGTGCCGTGCCTCCCTGTGAGTCTGATTTGAGACCAGCAGAGGGTGTCATTTCACCACAGATGGTTTCCTTTGCCTGCTGGAGCTTACTGTTCTGTCGAGGCATGCCATATAGAAGCTAAAATAGAGCTGGATTTTCACCTTTCCCGTAGCCAGCAAACAATAAATGACAATGACTCAAATAGCCAGAATCTGAATGGATCGACCTCATCAACACATCTGCTGTTTCAGATATTCATTGCTTTATTTCAAATAATGAAAGCTGGACATGCATATCATCACACCAGCAAAGAAACACACCGTTTTATGACCCACTCATAAGGCCGGAGAACCCCAAATCTCATCAGTGCTATTCTTTATGTTGAGCCTCTTGAAAGCATTTTCTTAAAAAAAAAATCTTTGGTGGATTTTGTGCTGTGATTAGCAATCAGTAAAGTGCAATCTTAAAGGATAAATATACTTTCAGTATGACGTTTTGTTTATTGAATCTTGCTTCTTTGTTTTTAATGCCTGCTTTTTGCTTATGTTTGACTCAGAAAAATACCCCTCATGTACAGTGAACTTTGAAACAATCAGAGGACATTTCCAGTATGTGAAAAAAATAGAGGCACCTTACAGAATCATGCTTTCATTCTGTCCCGATCTATCTGTTTTTATTATTCAGCTCTGTTTTCTCAGCTGGTTTTTGACAGTGAAAGGAACTTACTTTGTGGTTTTGCACAGCAGCACTTGACCATAGCTGAAACAGACATCGGCTGCAGTGTTACAGGGATAGTGTGGTACCTGATGTACAATACAGAAGAGCAATACATACTGAACAAAGAAATGAGAAGGAATGTCAACTTCCACTTTGTTCTGTTTGCTGATGTCAGTACAGGAGGAGATGTTTCTAGCTGGGCCGACTCGGTCCTCAGTTTGGTCCATGACTCCCTCTGTTGATTGGTTTGTAGCTCTAGCACAAGGCTCTAATCAGATGTGTCTCAGTTAGTGAGTTACTCCAAATCATATTAATTTGTTTTTTTGATGTGTCTCAAACAGTCACTTGAAATGTTCTCACCTCAGATATATGTTAAGGTTGTGATTTGATTTGGCTGAGATTTGGCTATACACAATGCTGAAAAATGAAGGAATCACAAATGCATACATGCATAGTACACATATATATAAAAATACATGCACATTCACATACATGAATACATTATGTGTTTACAGTAAAAATACACTTTAGATGCAGTTACTGGCAGAAATATCTTATTTCCCAGAGAACATCACTTACCTTTAATCAGGAAAATCAATTAAAACGTTTGTTTGTTTTTTACAGATATAGTTGCAGTTATTTTCACTTCTCTACATGCTGTGTAAGGACCTGCAGACATGAACTCAGAGAATCAGGTCAGCCCATGTTATTTGATAGTGCTGCTAAATGCATTTACTGGGCCGAAGCAAGTATAAAGAAATGGCAACATTTTTGATAACACCTTGAAAATCATACACACACTCATGTACACAGACACTCACACACACACACACACACACACACACATACACATAGCCACACCTGCACGGTTGCATTGAACAACCTTACTTTCAGTTAAGTAGCCAAATCCAGAAAACAATTTCCACACATGCACCTAATGTAAGTGGCACGCCTTTGAAATTGACAATGGTAATTCTCATTATTTATGTATATTGTTTGCGCACATGTCATTATGCCCAGTTGTATTATCATTTTGGCAAACGCATATCAGCACCTTGTTTGTTTATGAGTATGATTTTCAAATTATTTTATTTCAGATGTCAATTTATAGACGAATAATCATCATCATATTGTATCATCCATATAATGTATGAGAACATTTTAATATTGAGGGGCACTTCGTCATTGCATATAACTCTTTTTCTTCTGTAAAAAGGATCTTTTGAAATGTTGTAATATATGTGATAGTGAAGATAAAACCTATTACAAAGTTCTACAGCCTGTATATACATTAGAAAAATAGGGCTTTTGATTAGTAGATGCAGGAAATACATTTATACACGTAAAGTCTTTTTTCAGAGACTGTAATTTATCTAATTTGATATACAGTGAAATGGGGCTAATGGTATTCATCTTGTAAATTATCATATTTGCTGTTATATAACAGTTTGCTTTCTTTGGTTTGTGGTTAAATAAGTTCATGATCAAATCATTTTTATTCCCGAGGCTGAACCAGTGTTTGCTATAATCAACAAATTATTTATATACATGGGCCGTATTAAGGTACTCGATTCCCAGTGTTCCTATTTTGCTATACCCGGACAAGAAATTATATTGATCAAGCACATATCAACACGTGTACTCTCGTATTCAGTATATGACGTTGCATGCCTTAATACACCAGTTTTTGCTAAATTCAATTTGACTTGAATATGGTGTCTCCACAGGACAGGGTGTATTATATTTCCCTTAAGCATCTCTTTCCTCATTTTAAAGCATAATTTTGTAACGGTAACCAGGGTCAAAGTTATGCAATAATAATGAATAGTGCCTGATATTGCAAACGTGTAATGTCAACTGCTCTGTGCAGAGTTTGGATTTCAACATGTCTGCTCAAATTAATAAATTTCAAATGGGAAACCATGGATTTTGGAAAAAGCACAGACAACATTATGCAAGCCGGACCTCTAATGTTCAACTGTCTTTTCGCACTGAGCCTTATGCCATTGTGTCAAATGCAGCATCCTCCCATAACACTTTCACAGGCTGTTTATAGCTCATGTTATTACTTTGCTTGCAATAAGTCACCTCCCCTAAGGGGAACAGAACTGAGGCCTCTTGATGTTTCAGCTTCATCACATGAATTCAATATAGTGATTCTGTGGAAGATAATGAGGAATCTTACTCACAGAAAAAAAATCCCATGGCCGGTATTCTGGCTGTAGAGTGACGCCTTTGTTAATGAATACAGATCTTACACTTCTCTATCAGTTCAATATCTATTTTACTTTCTGTGTAACATCTGCTTTTGATTTCCTGGTTTTGAAATTTTTAAGTAGTGAAGCCAATGCCTATGTTTCAAGTTTGCTGATATTACGTACAGTAATCGTTGTTCCTGTATTTATGTAAAGTGAGTGTAGTGTAAATATATTCAGATCTTTTCATTCTTACCGAGAAAAAAAAATTATTGTGATATTGCTCAGCATCGCTTCAAAAGGGAGATTCTTCTCATGGAATTCCACATCTGTAAAAGAAATTTTTAATCATGATATTTTTCAAAACTTCAAGAACAGGTGTCTTTTTTCTGTTTCATTTTTCTTTCTCCAGGAGTTGTTTAAGTATCCAGTCAGTGTTTTGCCTTTTTCTCTGTATTTTTCATATGGATGGAGCTGTGAAATTAAAATAAGTTCAAACATATACATGTATATCAATATGAATGGAGGCATGAAGGTTAATAAAGTTGCATTTTGTATGTAACACGCTGGTATGAAGCTGGTTACTATCTATGACTGAGATGGATGGTATGTGGTTTCAATGTCACTTAGACATATGAGTACAGTACTCACATTCTGTGGCATTCAGAAACCTAATCTTGGTATTAGGGAAAGCATTTTAAATTATTGGCGATATACAGTACAGTAGCTTGTACGCAGAGTACAGCTGATTACTACAAGTAGATTAGAAAATTTTGGACAACCACTGACTTACCTTCACATTTACATTTACAGTAAATAAATTAAAAAATCATTGGTGTCTAAAAATGTATTCAGTAAAACATTGTATACCTGTGTGTAATATCACACTGTTTTTTATTATCTAGTACCAACAGAGAGTGGTATTTTAAGATCTGGTTTACATGTTTTAACCCAGCATGTAGTGAATACAGTTTCTGAGTACAGGTTGCACTTAAAAGAAAATGCCTAGTACATCCTGCATGGCACTCTATTATAACTGGATCTGGATGAATGTTTCTGTCAGCCAGCAAAGGATTCAGATGATTACAATAACAAGGTTTCAATTCCCACTCCACTAAGCATTTCGGTGAGCAGTATATCACGTGATTTATCACTCACAAGAGCCTATACTTTGTAGGCTGTACTGTACAAGTAGAGCAAGGTACAGTCAAAAGAAGTTAAAAGCAAATAAGACTGACACCCCAGTGTCAACAGGGAACGTCTGCTGCACTCAGGACAAGTTTGGACAGCTTCTCTTGGCACCTCTGCGCTGACTCATGTCAAGGACAAAAGAAGCAGGAATCTTGTTTTGTTTTGATTACACAGAAATGCCAATAAGTACAAGTGCATTAAGGGTGTGCTCATGAAAAAGTATTAAATACTGAAATCGATTCACGTGCTGCTGTTGCACCAAGAACCAAAAACAACATGCACAACAGCAAAGATGATTAAACACCAGGAGATGTGAAGGAAAAAAGGACATTTGTGGACTAGTTGTGAATTTAGTATTGCAAAAACTACACCAGTTAAAGTTTGCAAATATCCCAGTTAGATATCTGTTCTGTTCTCTCATTTCTTCTTTTCAAGGGGTTGTCTATCAGTTCTCCTTATTAACTAGCATTTTGAATCAGACAACTAAAGAAATCTATTTTCTAACATTTTCAACTTGTAATAATTGCTACTATCCCATGGCCGGGATTCTGGCTGTAGAGTGACGCCTTTGTTAGTGAATACTGATCTTACACTTCTCTATCAGTTCAATATCTATTTTACTTTCTGTGTAACATCTGCTTTTGATTTTCTGGTTTTGAAATTTTTAAGTAGTGAAGCCAATGCCTATGTTTCAAGTTTGCTGATATTACGTACAGTAATCATTGTTCCTGTATTTATGTAAAGAGAGTGTAGTGTAAATATATTCAGATCTTTTCATTCTTACCGGGAAAAAAAATGATTGTGATATTGCTCAGCATCGCTTCAAAAGGAAGATTCTTCTCATGGAATTCCACATCTGTAAAAGAAATTTTTAATCGTGATATTTTTCAAAACTTTAAGAACAGGTGTCTTGGGGTTGTCTATCAGTGCTCCTTATTAACTAGCATTTTGAATCAGACAACTAAAGAAATCTATTTTCTAACATTTTCAACTTGTAATAATTGCTACT
>JAPMOB010228202.1:0-11160 GCA_029875015.1 Lepomis gibbosus
ATCGCATAATCGCGTTTTTCTGGAGGGACTGTATAGAGAATGAGACAAGAACTCCTGTTCCTTGTCCACGTTGTCGCTTTGATATCTTTTATCATTCATATCCTAATGACACAGCTGTTCCCTTTATCTTCAATCTGTAATTTCGGTTTTGACAATGCTATATAATAATGCCTTTTTGCTTCTTGCTTGCCAACTAAAGTGCACATTTTACATACTGATGCCCACTTGCTGTTGGGGTCTCAAACAAAAATAGCTTAAAAGTTATTTCTGAAGACACCATGTCAGCTATTTTCCTAAGTGAAAGGAAACTCCCACCTTTCATTTTCAGTCTAACTGAAGCTTTACATACATAAACAACATTTTTGATGAGGCCCAGTATATTTGAAATATATTCTGATGTCAGTTAATCCCAGTATAAAAGCATGTGGGTACATGGGATCAGCTTATTCAATAGATCATTGTCTCAATCCCAATTTAAGTTTAACAGTTGCAGTGTGCTTTACAGCCTGGGAAGTTACGTAATATACATAGAGCTAAAAGCTTAATGCAAGTCTATTGTCAGACAAACAAATCAAACCTTTCAGACCCCAGAATCATGCTTTGAAGATCAACACAAGGTGTTATGGTGCTGAATGAATATTAAACACGTTTATTGAAATTATACAAAAGAGAAGAGGCTACCGAGAAAGTGGGCCCCTGTGGATTTTTAGTTCTTCTAGTCGTTGGCTTGGCTCGTTTGCCAACTCCACTTTCATCCAAAGCTTCTAAAATTCTCTCACTCCCTCTCTCTCTGTCTCTCTTTCTCTCTCTCTCTCTCTCACACACACACACACACACATCCACGCACACTGCACTACACTGGTGTGATTTACATTTCAAAGGCTCTTGTGTTGCAAAACTACCTGACTACATGGTGCCCAGCCGGGGACAGTGAAACACAGGCACAAAGAGCAAAGACTTTAAACACCAGATCAAAGAGAGGGACACAGCAAACAACAAACCTGAAGGCCATGATGGAAACCCTGCTGCCTGCACACAGACTCAATCTGACACTTGGGACAAATACCTCCAATGATTTAAAATGCACTTCTGTCTGCTTTAAAACTGTTTTAATTGCACTTAAAATATATATATATATATATATATATATATATAAGCCAATATATTTTCACATACATATTTTGACACAGTGACAGAAGAGAAGGACGTGAATGGAAGGGCTGAACTCTGGTGGCTGTGGTGTCCGCATGACAATTTGTCTGTTAAGTATTGCTTTTTTCCCCCACATGTTCAACTGAAATCCACTCATGAAGCATTGTGTATATAGTATTTTTATGGCCTTAAAAGACAAAAACATTTCAAAATGAAGGATGATATCATTTTCATGTGTTTGTGTTAAATATGGAGCTTGGTCTAGTTTGGCATACAAAATTGGAAACAGGAGTAAATAACACCAAAACTCACTAATTCATCTAAGGAGGAGTAACTAAAACTCTGGAATTATTTTTTAACAGTTCAGTTTATGCATCTGCCTGCCAATTTCATTCAGGATCTCCAGCTATGACACAGGTTGCCAGATTTGGGCCGATTCGGTAGAGGTCTCTGTAGAGAAAGATGGATCCAAACTTGGCAACCTCGCTGTAATAAAAAGACTCAGTTTTGTTAGCCAAGAAACAGTTCCAGGCCAGTTTCCCCCTGCTTGTAGTCTATGCTAAGCTAAGCTTTAGAAGTCTTACATCAAATGTTTATGTTGGTGTTATTTTATTTAAATGTTTTCTCACTCTGCAGTCTTATTTATTACAAAATAGAACAAAAAAGGTCTACAACTATGTGTCTATATATTTGATTATATTAATTATATTTTTTTATCCACAAAAAGGGAGTACATAGAGAGTGCATAGAGTAAGAAGTTTGCTGCGGTCTTTTAAAATTACTTTCACAATGATATATTCAATAAACATTCTCCATCTAAAGCTGCTTTAATAATAAGAGTCAGCTTTTATCGTGCATTGTCATTTTAATCAATTGCCATCCTATATGAATAATGCAGTACATTTGGGTTAATAACAGCTTACCCCACCATGTTGACACAGCCACTGGAGGAAAATCAGAAATGACAGCAGACTCTTATTCACGACAATTTGGTTTCAGTTTTCTGAACAAAAAGACAGAGGAGGGAATGAGAGAGCTAAAGGGAAAGAGCCAAAGCCTGATTGCACTAATGAAATATATTTTAAATGCCCTTGTTAATCTCCCGGTGGAGATCAAGAAAGGACACATCCCTCATTGGGTGGCAGAGTTAGGGCCATAATGAGAGAAAGTGGAAGAGATAAAGAGATACCACATAAAAGGGCTAAAAGAGCCTGATTCCAACTGAAATGACACATAATATGCCACATACAGAGTGGGTTAATGACCAGAGCACAGGGCACAACAAAACCAGATTTAGACTGTGATTCAAAATCTTCTCTCTGGTGACTGTGATATCAGACTCTGAGACCATATTATGTCACAAATTCAAACTCACAGGCAATGACAGGGGAAAATGGATCCCATGGATAAATACTGTAAAAATTTAAATGTGAATTTAGTGGATATTGGAGCCACACTTCAAAAGAGATTTAAAGGAAGACGAAGAGGAAGGAGATGGATACCAGTCTCATATTTGTTGGGTAAAATGTGAACCTGGAGCCAGCAACGGGTTAGCTTAGCATAATGACTGGAAATAGCTAGCTTGGCTCTGTTTGAAGGTAACAAAATCCCCATAGAACAAAGCTTTTTTTGTGTGTGTGTGTTGTTTGGTCCCAATCAAAAAATAGTCCAGCACATAACCCCCCCATTATGTGCTGGACTATTTTTTGATTGGGGCCAGTAACTTCCCGGAGTCTTCACTGTTTGACTGGCAACTGATCTCGATCAAGAACACGTCATTATTAAACGTTGGCGGATTAAACAAACGAGAATGAACCAGGCTGGCTGGTTCCCCTATTTTCAGTCATGCTAAGCTAATCTAACCAGCTGCTGGCTCCAGATAATATATAAGGGTGGAATCAATCTTCTCATTTAACTCTTAGAAAGAAAGCAAATGAGCAGATTTGCCAAATTGTCAAACTGCTTCTTTAAAGAATCTTATTGCTGCTATGTGAACAATGTTCAAGTCTTTGGAACTTTATCAACATAAACTGAAACAAGTGGCTACCTTAAGGGTACAAAAATCACCATCAGTCAAAACCCTGTGATATGTGTTCATAAATGTATGCATATTTTGTTGTAAATGGGTTTAAACACTCAATAAAACTAAAAATGTCTGTTAATTGCATTAAGCAAAGGCATTTGAAGGTGGTAACATCACTAAAGTGGGAGCTATGCTGGCTGACTCAAACACTTGTTTAAATTAACAGAACAAGACATGACCATATCAGAGTTAAGTCTTCTGTTCCCCATTGACTCTTTACTTTTGAATCATACTTCTGTGTTTGTGGCAGTCCAACCAACCTGCAGCTCTAACAATCAAGTGTTCAGTCTATAACAACAAATGATTCAAAAAATTGTCTAGCCAACCAATCATTGCATTGCAGTTTCTGCAACATCATTGTCCACATTTCAGATCATGAAGTCATAATATGTCTGGTTTTGTGCTGACTGACACCTGTTTTCCTGGTTAGACAAGCAGCCAAGCCCATGAAATCATAGTTCTGTGCCAGGAATATACACGCAGAAATATACTCAACTCAAAATGTGGCTCTCACTAGCAGTAACTAGTTGCTTAAAAGACAAAGATATTATCTTTGAACAGATCTATCACCATGCTCAGGCCCTACCTGGACCACAGTCGGAATGCTGTGTCTAGCAATGAGGGTGCAAATAATGGGTTATTGGTAAGTGGCATGCAGAAAAAGACTTGCCTTGCCACACAAATTTTCCATGTACCTCTAATGACAGGGTTTACCACATATTTAAAATGAATTAATGCACACTAAGGAGTCCAAGTTCTCCATGTCCACCCACTCCAAACCGCTCAGGTCCCCTGGCACAGAAATCCAATAAGCTATTTTATGTACATTAGTCGCCCAGTGGTAAAAGATAACATTTTGGAGACTGAAACCCCTTTCACCCTTGTGGCGCTTAAGAAAAATCCATTTTATTCTTGGGGTAGTTTTATTCCACAGAGAAGTATAAATATTCTTATCCAACTCCTTAAAAAAAGCCTAGCATATGAAAATTGGGATCGTTTGGAATGGGAATAGGAATCTAGGCACAAATGACATCTTAATTGAGTTTATTTTCCCTGCCAGACATATAGAAGGGAAACACTATTGTTGGAGATCTAATGTAGCAGTATGAAAGGCAGGTTTGAAATTGTATTTGAAGAGGTCTCTGGGCCTCTTTCTCTCATGCAAGGTGAAAAAAGTTAAATGCTCCTTCTGACCTGACAGTCACAGAGCTAACGCACACACACACACACACACACACACACACACACACACACACACACACACACACACAACCCTTCTAATCTCAGCCAAGCAAAGACACACAGAAGACAAACAGCCTACAACTATACAGAACAACTCTGGTAGTGCTAAATGAAACCTAAGAAAGTGTTGAGAGTGAGAAATCTAAACCAGAGGGAAGATGTGCACACTGCTACAAATGTGGTAGCAGTGAACTTTGGGCTATTGGTGGTCAAAAATAAAGATACCACTGCCAGCAACTGCGAAACAGAAGTTTCCACTGATAAGTTGTAACATGCTGCTATGCTACAAAGTTGGCCAGTGTAACCTCGGAGAGGTTTCATCTACAGTGTACAAGTGTCTATATTTGATATGGATTGCAAAGACACACTAGATGTGGGGATTCAAACAGTGAAAGAGCTCCTACATGAATGTTTATTGGATCTTTTCTGCTGCAAATAAAACAGAGATACCTTACGAGTTGGATGAGGTGGAGTTCAGCTTGCCACCAAACAGGGATAGTGAACTGTTACAACTGTACCTATGTTGGTGACCACCCACCTAATTGCAAAACCAATAAAAGGGTTCATTGTCAGTGCAGAGCTCGCACAGACCAACATGCCAACTGACAGAAGCAGCAAGCAAATTTGCGCCCGGTATTGGATCAGTACTGCATGTTGGTCACAAAAAGACACACTAGCACACATACCCAGTTAATAAAGTGAGAAAGCCACCATTTCAGTTGCAGTTGAAAACAGCACAGATTATGTCATCAGACTACAGAAAAATTCATATCTATCAACCCTGTGATGAGGGAAACCCTGAGTTTCTCTGCCCCCTTCCCTCTTACAGAGCCAGACACATTTCCTCATTGATTCAGTCCGTATCAAAGCATGTATTAAAGCGCATTAGTTAGCAGACTTTTACTGTCAGAATCAAAATCCTGGTTGGATGTCAGTTAGTAAATGAGGACTATCTAAAGTTATGAGCTGTCAGTCATTTCTTTGAACAGCTGTTTTTGCCCTCACATTCAAATATTACACAGTATCAAGTGACCCTCAGCTTAGAATAAAACCTCTGTATGTGCTTTTTTTAATAACACTGTGCTCACTAGACAGCGATCAGTTTGTTAGAGCAGTTCTACTAAAACGTTTATGCAACAAAATGTGTAATCTCAGTTTAAATTGTAAAAATCGGACACATAGGATCAGAAATATCTCTATGGCTCATTTTGTGATATGTCACACTAATGGACATTTCCTATATTATTATGTTAGAGAGTATGGTATCATAACAGTGTGCAACTGCAATTTTTTAATAGGAGTGTATAGGCTGACTGTGTTTCAACAGCATTTCATTATAATTTCCAACATTTGTTGAAGTAGCTGGAATAACCCACTGAATTCTGTTGAGCTAAGATCCAAAGAGAAGTCTAAAAAGCTACTGTATTTTAACCTTGACACCTTTTCAAGTGCAAGTCACCAACCACATTACAGGATCAGATTGTGAGCAGGCAGTCATGTCTCGGCCCCTGTGTTTTGTCCCTGTCAGATTAAAACAAATTGAACAAATACATTTGAAATGTAATTCAGGCTACGGCCTGATCCGCAGGCAGATTCCACCACTTAGCATCCATTAGGGAAATATAAGTCTGTTAAATGATGAATTAATGGTTGAATAAAACTTTGTCAAAACTTGTTACCACTTTTGCCCGCTCTGACTCGCGCTCTACCTTTAAAAGATAAAAGTGATGATACGTGCATTGAGACCCTAGTTGATCTCTTCCACTTAACAGACCAGCGACACAAGATGCTGCAGATGGTTTAAGGATTACATCCTATTCACAAAGACATACAATGCTATCTCCCGTCATCTATATCAGGAAGTGGAAAAACACATGCAGCACCACCTCATATGGGGTCTGTGTAGACTTTCAACAGTTAAGACATCCTGATCAATGCCCCATTCTAAGAATTTGGAGGAAACGCATGGTTCACAGTGCCTGATAATAAACAAAAGGTAGCATATTATCAGGGCTTTGTCATTGAAGTGAGCCGAGAATGCACACCATTCATCACGACGTAGGGATTATACGAGTGGCTTAGGATCCCCTTCGGACTGACAAATGCTCTGGCTGCTTGCCAGCTGTATATGAAGGGCTGCGACCTGAGAAACGAGGTTTACGTGCCTTAGCTTGATGACATTTTAGTTTTTAGTTAAGAATGTGACCTGGGAGGTGTCGCAGAGGCAAAAAGCCAGTGGAATGAAACTCAGACCTAAAGAATTAGTTTGAGAGACACTGCTTGGGTCATCTCAGAGGAAGGATATTGGATGAATCGGACAAAGGTAACAGTAAAGGTGACTTAGTTGACTTCCATGGCTCTTACAGGTCATTCATCGCTGATTTTTCAATGATTGCTAAGTGTGTTTAGGATTTACTGTTCCGCCACAAAGGCTAAGAAGAATTTCAGCAGTTGGAGAAGGACTGCAAGCTCAGTGGACAGTGACTTGTTTTAGTCGTTATATCTAATGTAAATGCTACCTGAACTGACCACTACATGTGAAACTACTCTCCAACCAATGTTGGAGAAGATGAGTCCAAGAGAAGATGAGGCGATACAACTAAGTTCTGTGGGAGTGGCCTGGTCTTTATTTGTACAATTTTAAGTTCCATGTACCCGTAGCAGACCTTAGCAGTTGGCAAAAACATTCACAGGGGCCCGTCCACCTGTAACAGTCTAATAAAATAAGAATCCACATAAAAGTACAAGCACAAATCGCAGCAGTTAGTCAGGCAGGCAGAACAGCAGTGGCTATTCAACCCTAAAATTACAGGAATCAAATTAGTTCAGTTATTTAACACGTACTACAAAACATACCTGCTAAATACTTTACAGATGATATTTGCCTCAAACAGTGCAGTAAATGGTCTACCCAGCTCTGACTCCACCTCATTTATGGGTCAGACGTTTAATGTAATGTAAATCATGTTATCAAAGGCCATCTATAAACACACAAACTGGTAACTTGCACAGCTCTACTAGAAAGCACCTCTGGGTTATCAACCACCAACGGCTTCTCTGCTGTGAATTTGAGCAGGCTATGCAGCCTTGTACCAAAACAGGTTTACTTTTCAAAAATACCATATTTTTCTCATACTGCACATGGCTGCAGCTCCTCTTTTTACCTTATGAGTTGTACGCTCCGCTCTTGAGGTACCATATCTTTGTTGGGAGTTGCACATGCGGAGTTCCTAGGTAAGGACTACTAGCCAATCAGAAGCAGAGAAGGGCGGGGTGTAAGAAACAAGGTAGTGTGATCCAATCAAAGCCTTCAGACTGCGTCCGTAACCTAGCTGATGGTATAAGTTATTACCAGTCCACAACATCATTGTTCCACATCTTACTATCAGGACTAAACGTTGAACTGTTCAATGTTCAATGCGACACACACACCAGCGAGCCAAACAGCTCTTAAAATATATCCAGTCTACGGTTAAAACGTTTGAATACTCCTCAGAATGGAAAGACAGATAAGCGGTATGAAACCTTCCAGCTGTGTTTTCCTCTGCCGTTGTTGATGCAGTGGTCTGTGTGACGGCGAGAGCAGAGGGCTCTGTGAGCGGGCGGCTGGCCGGCCTCACACTCTCCTCCCGCGGGTCGCCGCAGGCTTCCCCCGCCGCCACTTGCGGAGCTCCTCAACTCCGAAAATATTCAGCACATTTTGGTTCCGCCATCTCTTCTCGTAAAACTGTCAATATTCAAAACCTACACAGCTGATTTCTCTCCTCAAAACTTCTCAGAAGTGGATTTAGTGATGAAATTCCACGAAAACTGTAAAATAAACTTCCTGTTGCTGGCCTCTGTCTGGTGCAATGATGACGCTGTGAATAGTGAATATTCTCTGACTAATCACCAGTCTGTTGTGTTTTCACGTTACATTTTAGTATCCCTCAGCTCGCTTTGAACCTTGACGGAGGTGAGGTGACACGAAAAAAAGTACCTGGAAGCAGGTACAGGTCCAACTTTTCTACAATGGAAACCCAAACAAAGGCGAGTTGAGCCAAAGGGCCTCCGCTCAGACTAGCTTGGTTTGAGGGCGTGCCTGACCCCGCCAGCCACTTGGCGAGCTTTCTGTGGGAGATGGGAACTCCCTTTGGGCTGGACTTTGGGCTTTTTCACTGTGCAAATCTGTTACATGCACAAAAAAGGTATATAACTCAATAAAGGAGGGGGAAAAAGCCAAAAAGCATAATACCACCCCTTTAAAACACGTCCAGCCTTTATGCATAACTTCTAGAAGACCTACCTGCTGCCTAACCCCGCTGGAACACAATGCCTACAGAGAGATCCTGAGTGCTCCATATAAATCACCTCTAAAAGAGCCACAGGTGTGTGTCTGCCCCTGGAGAGACAGAGGGTGGAGCTTCTCTGACAGGTTGCAACTGATTGTGGCATTACTAGGCCAAAAGCCAACCTTACACATATGCAACATTCCTTTTTTTATTGTACCTAGATCTTTTACAGTAGCCGGATGGATATAAAGCACCATGACTGGAATAACCACTTTTCGATCCTTCCTGTCGTCTTTAGTTCTCTCTCTTTAAACAGTGTGTTCATGTACAGAGAATCATCTATGTGTATTGTATGTAGTAATGTAAAGTTCTGTTTATGTATATGTTTATTATGTATTTGTGTTGTAGGACTTCCTTGAAAATAAGATGCTGCATCTCAAGGGGTTATCAATTGAGTCTGGATAAGAATAAGATGATAGACGAAATAGAATTTTCTGTGTCAAAAGTGTGCTGCTGTCAAACAAAAACAAGGACACCTCTGCAAAGCAAAACAACACCAGCGTCTTCAGAAATGATCTCCATAGATTATCTGCATCTGGAGAGAAGCACAGGTCACGTGGAATACATTCAACAAGCCATTTAGTCTTTTAGTCAGACAAGTCTGGCAAACCAGCTGCATTCAAGGTCTTTGATGAACTAATTTCATTGGGCCTTTCTCATTGCCCAAATTTCCATCTCCTCAACTCCTCTTTGTCCCTCCCACCCGAGATGTGAGGAGAGAGGAGTCGAGGAAACGGGCATTTAATAAAATGAGATGTCCTTTCCTCGGAGCTGTCATTTTAAAGCAGTGTCAGTTAAATTAATTGAGTTATTATTAAATTATTAATTATTATTATTAAAAGTGAATTATGACCTGTTGCACAGCTGCATCATATGTCCACTGTTTGAGCTGTGATCTCTGTCAGAGCAGCAGACCAGCTTTTGCCACTAAAGGCTACAGATTATTTCTTCACAATCCACAAACATGTGTATTAACATTATAACATGTAGAAACATCTGGAGGTTCCAATATATTATATCATCTATTGAAAACAGTCAGAATACAGCAGCCTGATCCTTCCCTAGGCTACACAGTAGACTAGGCATACCACTTTTTTGCGATGTGCCTTTTGCCTGTAAACATGAGATCATTTCAGCCCTCAGCTTGATGTGATGAGCGTTTCATCATCAGTCTCTTTACAAAATGACACAGTAACATTTACCTCATATTGCAACAATTACAGCTGTCATCACAGGACTCTACTGTTGGAATGACGTGCAGACTACGTGGGCAATATTTGGCTATTAAAACATGAAACAGATCAGTGCTGAATGTTTTGGTCGGCTCTGACATAAACAGAACCAACAGAACCCCCCACCAACTTATTATTTTATCAGATTTAGAGTCCAGCATCTGCATGGACGTTTTACCCTCACCTCCACCGGTCACTGTGGCTTTCCAGGTGATTTTTTTCTTGTGTGTTATATTGATGGAGGAGTGTTTTCTTTAATGATTTACTTTGATGATTAGAAAAGGCAGCTGTCAGTCATTTAAATGTTTCCCTCCGTGCAGTAGCCTAATGTCACATCAAAAACAAAACAAAAAAACCCCTGCAGTAATAAACTTGACATTACACAGAGAGGAAACAGAATCAAACTTTCAGCTCGTACAATCCATGTTTAGACTCTGATGGAGCTCAGGGTTGATCAGCAGGACGGCAGCTTTACTCCAAACACTTTTACTGTATGAAAACGGACTGTGTGTGAGACCGTTGTGTGGATGTGAAGAAGAACACAGAACTTGAATTAACATCAGATTTTGACCGATCCTGTCGGCGTTTCTGGGAATTTATTATTATTAATTTGTGGCTCGTGTAAATGCGCACAGTGTCTCTGGGGACACTTCATACAGCTGCTATTTGATGTTCATTTTTACAATCCTGCTGCCCATCCACACATCACATTCAACAATAACAACATCAGTGATATCAAAGTGAAATGACATTAAGGAATGTGGTTAGAACAGCGCTCGAGGCACTACACATACGGTGAAGGGCAGAAAGTTCGATGGCGCATTTGATTATTTTTAAAAGGCTTTAGTGATAAAACTTATGAATACAACTGGAACACTGCGGCGTCCTGCTCCTATGGATTGTTCCGGCTGCTTGTAAACATCACAGCGGCTGGACAGACTTCCGCAAAGGATACACCGATGTATCCTCGTATATAGCTCCTCCAGCAAGCCTCCTCGATCCTCAATGTGCATTTTAACCATTTGCCCCCTAACACCTATTTTTTAGGAAAAACGCCTAAAATAACATATCCAAAATAAATCAGTAATATCTCCTCAACCATTAGGCCTAGATGCATAAT